>VUQI01001460.1:0-15200 GCA_015106735.1 Paratilapia polleni | reverse complement strand
GGGGGGCAAAAAAAAAAAAAAAAAAAAAAATTTTTTTTTTTCCCCCCCCCCCCCCCACCCCATTATTTCCCCCTACCTTATTTCTTTCTGTACGTCCTATTTTATTTTCTTTATGCATTTCAGCTTCATTATGCAAATGAGGGCACGAATAACTCTGACTGACAGTTTTATATTATTATCAGCTAGATTAGCGAAGCGCCTCAGTTCTGATGAAGCCATTTCTGCTGCGAGCCCGCCGTCGATCAACCAATCGGTGAGAAGTTTGACCCTGTGACACACTTTGAATGGCAGCAGAAAAGTGTAAGAAACATAAAAAAAATCAGAAATAAAGATGTTTGGAAAAATAAAAAGCAGGAATATGCAAAGTGAAAATAATACATGCAATGTAAACACACACAGAAGCTACTTAAAGCTATTCATGCCATGTTGTATAAATTACAGCTCACTTCTTTCAATATTCACGATTCATATCCTGATTCACTACCTGAATAAGACGACACAGGTGTTTTTAGGGTAGTAATGAATGGTAATCTTAAATTTGATGATCTTAAAAACTCTGACTGAACCTCTTAAACTCAGTTGATCCTAAAATTCTTAAATCAGTTTTAACACAGGTTTATTTTTAAGAATTAAAACTAGTCCGATTCAACGCTGAAGACATCTCCATGACATCATCATTTCCTGTTTCTTTTCTTTTTACTTTAGTCCTAAAATAAGTGCTTTGATGCCACTGATGTACCAGAGTGCTGTGTTCATATTTTACTGTTACTGCCGCAGCTCACGGTCAAATTGGATTTCCTGATTTATGGCGGTTGCCACGCGGCGTTCATTTCCATGGCTACTGAGGGACAGAGGGGGGTAAAGATGATTTCTGAGGTCGACGGCGGTGTCTAACGGGATTGCGGGCTGCTGTTAAAACGAAGCCGTTAATTAATACTATTGATCAGCAAAAAATAAAGGCAAATGTGATTTGCATACAGCCCGGGTGATCAATGCATTAACCGATTTTTTTTTTTCTCCCTCCTCTGAAATCTGATTTCCTGAGTTTTCAAAGTGAGAGAGAGGGAGTTCAGACTAATGTGGATCGATTGTTCCTCTCTCAGACAGGAATACAAAGCATTTTATTAGCCAGTGAAGGGTGAAACATACCGGGACACAAGACATGGGCTGAACTTGGATTTCTGTCTCACCTCAACAGGAAGACATCTCCTGCTTTTACGCATTTCTTCACACATACGCAGTGTGTGCTAACATAAGAAGGTGACGTTTCCCAAAATATGTTTTCTAAAAGCAACAATGTGAAGATAAAATAATAATAACAACGAGAAACATCGATGACAGTAACAGGGGCACGAAAACGAGCAAAAAACAACAAAAAAGCAGGAGGTGTTAAAAAAGCAATATGTTGTTTTTCCCTCCTTTCTCTCTCGCTCTGTCAAGAGCAGCTTATTATAGCGTATTGATTTATAAAGCTTTAAATGTGATCCTCCATGTCCAAGTCAAGGGCAGGCAGTGAAAGAGAAAGAGAGGAAGGAAAGAGGCGTCTGGAGACGGATAGAGACAGAAAGAGTGTCCACGACGTGGGGAAGTGGCAGCGAGGCTTTTTCAGAGGCGCACTACAACACAAAAGGGTAATTGTTTTAGCCCAGATGTTGCTTTCGCACAACAAGCAGGATACAATGTTCCTACTGAGCTGATGAGCCCAATCAGTGAAATGATTAAAAATTGATTTTGTCCCTGTAATTACAGTATGTAAACTACTTAGCCGGGATTGCAAAGGAAGTGATTTTCTAATTACGTATATACTCTGGTGTCTAATGATTGGTTTTTTGAAGTAATGAAGAGAGGGTCCTAACGACTCCACTGTGTTCTGTTGTTGAAGGGAGAAGGCAGGAGAAGCTGTGTGTGTGTGTGTGTGTGTGTGTTGGAGAGGAGGGGGGCTGATGACAGAGCATCGTTAGGGCAAAGACAGCAGGCTCGGATACAAAAGGGGGGATGAAAATTGAATTTTTGCCAGCCAGTGCTCGCACGATAACACGGGGGCCCTGTGTTCGCTCGCATCGGATCTGGAAGCTAAATGGAGGCTGTGACTTCTCATGGGGGTCGCCAGGCCCTGACCGGCCCTGGCAATCTGGACCCTGCAATTAAAACCTCATGGGGGTTAGGGATTGAGGACATCACACGAGCACAGGAGAATTAACAGACGAGCAGGCCAAACGCACAGAGAAATAAGCGGAAAGTGAAGCCGCTCTGCTGTCTGCGTGCAAACCAACAAGCTTCATACGAACGGGGACCTTTCATAAGAACCGGACTGTTCGGGATTTGAGCCACAAGCTGAAAGTCAGAGCGAAGCAGCAGCTCGACGCCTCGAGTCCTTTTGCTAAATCAGAGCTCAGAGGCCTGCGTGAGGTTAGCTCACCTTTTCACAGCAGTGATTTTTCTCAGCTTTACTGATGATTCTTTTTGTCTAATTCTCACTTCCATTTGTAAAAACGAGTTCACCATCAAGAGCTCCTCACTACTCTGACAAGCTGAAAACAGCAGGGAGAGTACCTGTGCAGGTGTAACGGGCTGTTGTGGCCGTAATGACACAAATAATATTCTTTATGTAAAACTGTGCAGTAAACAGTGTGGAAGTATTAGCCTGCTGACCTTCATGGGTCATGTCCCGGAGTGGTTTTAATTAATAAAAAATAAATGTGGACTAACTTAGCTGCTGCTTGAGGTAGCTATTACTGTTAATAATATCTGTGTTTCCCACGTATAGACGTTACTTGGCTTTGGCCCCTCAGGTTTATTAACGGCCACCCAAGAATGTTAGGCTGTGTGAATCCCCTCGCTCTTATTTTGAAAGTCCAGTCTTTGCTAACCAGCTAGACAGCTAGACTTTCCCTACCAGCTGGCAGGTTTTTCCTGTGGTGGTCCTCAGTACCATTCAGCTGCCTCTTCAGAGAGTCTCTCATCTTGTGGCTAGACTCCTCCTGCTCCGTGTTTTACTGCAGCTGGTCAAGATAGTCGGGTTCTGGTCTGGAGATCCTCTGTAAGCCGGAGGGTCACTCTAACCAGAACCTGCAGCAGGTGGAGAACTGGTTCATGTGCGGCTATGCCGAGCAGAAGCAGGACTTCCAGCTGCAGAACAACATGGAGGAGATGGAGGAGACGCAGCTGATCTGATGCTACTTATCATTTGTCTCAAAACACTAGAAAATAAATATTTGCAGAAAACACCTTACAAACAGTGAAAGCTCTCCTGCTGCCACAAATTCAGCCTGAATCTGTGGAAACTCTGCAGTGTGCTCGTGTAAAATCTAAAATGAAGTAGCTTCATGGTGCAGGTCAAACTCTGCCATCATTCAAGGTTCTGCAGGTTCTGGAGCTTCTTAAGATGATGTTAACCTCCTCTGAGTGGGTCGGAGCCGCTCGTTGATCACTTCTAGGAGTGTCTTCAATTATGATGATTTCAGGAAACACCTCTCATTGTTAAGAAGGTTAAGATGGAGTTAACAACCACCAGCTTTAGATACAAGTAGGAAAAAGAAAGGATTGAAGATTTCATACAGTCTGCTTGTTTCTCTTCATCCCTCCTCTGTCACCCTCTCGCTTCCTGTCATCCATGACTCGACAAGGCCTCAAAGATGCGACCTTTGACTCGAATCGTAAATTAGAATCCAGCTTCGAGTTCGGTAAGCAGTGTTATTGTGGCGAGGCACAGAGACAATCACGGAGTCACTCTATCAGACGGGGAATATAGATAAACTTACAGGGTCGCAGAGCACATAAAGAGCACATAAATCACAGAATGAGTCACCGCCTCCACCACAGCTCTGCTCTCCTTCACTGCTCTTAAGACATCCAACAAAACTCAACATATTTCCTTTTGCTTATCTTATGTTCAATATTGAATGTTTAATTATGACTTTATTCATTAATATTTTTTTTAAAAGAATTTTTCTGGAGAAATGAAAGGACGTGAGTTAGGCCTGCTCTTATTGGGAGGGAAAGATCTGTGGTTTTTAGTTCCTCGGGAACATTAATAAGTGACAGAAAGCTCGATTAAGAAAAGCTGGGATGCGACTAGAAAGAAAAACGACGAAGCTTTGAAATGCTGCCAGTATCACCAACTGCACTCTTCTGACACAGCTGATTGTAAGAGAAGCCGATAGCATTGCCGGCTTAGGCCTTTAATAATTCATTTAGTTAGGCTATGATCTATCATTTTGTACCTTTTGACATGCGATATTGAAATTTAATATTGCATCAATACAAATGATGTATTGCCAGTCGTCTGGAGAAAGGATGTGGATTGCAAAAAGATCTCTGCAAATGTCTTTTCTCCCTCTCTTTCTCTCTTCCCTTTCCAAAGCTTCATTGTACTCGAGTAGAAAGGCATAAGAGAAACATCTGTCTTTCTTCCCCCCCTTTACTCTCCACTTTGATATGTGTGTTTAAAAAAATGACAAGTGAAAACGCTCAGGGAGAAAGTCTCCAGCTCGAGTCAAGAGAGGCTCAGAGAAAACGAGTGGGGGGTGGAAGTGAGGAGCAGAGGGAACATGACAGCAGCGGCTGAGGGAGACGTCACGCGTTGTCGAGATCTTTGACATGACTCTTTAGTGCGGAGAAATCCCACAGGCGATATTCGGGCTACGAGCGTTAGGAGTGTTAGGTGCTGGGAACCGAAAGCTACCGTTAGGATGTCAGCCGATCTCAGCCTGCTTGGGGAGAGAGGGATGCAGCGATAGCAGCTCTACATTATACCTGTCATGTCCTCTGTATGAGGTCAGATTACAGATGTTTACTCCACATCAGGCCCTGAACGCTTAAAGTGGAACTACTCCTTATTTCCTGTCCCAGTGCTGGAGGTTCATATTAAACATGAGCAGAGTTTCTCATAATGAGCTCAGTGTATGAATCAGTAATCCCTGTGAGCCAAACGCTCAGGCTGCAGACTGCTCCAAACACACAGTTTATCGCAGTTGGATCTGTATGATGTCACATGAGAGGAGCTAGAAGCCCCACCACCTCATGTTCAAACCTCCTGTTTGTGAGGGGTAGCCAATCAGAAGAAAGTTGTCTTAAAGGGGGAGAAACTAGAGCAGCTTGTTTCAGAGAAGTGGCTGCACCAAGGCCCAGTATGAGATAAAGAAGGATTATTATGAAGTGTGAATCATACAAAGCTGCTCTGGGAGAGTCCAAGAATAAAATGAACAGAATAGGTCCCCTTTAAGGTATTTAGAGACCTTTAGCAATAAATGGTAATGTTCTGATTTGCTTCTTGTTGTGGCGTGTCGGTGTGTCAGTCAGTCTGGAGGTGATCGTGCATTGTTAGGAGGACCAGGATTTATGCTGACTTAGCTTCTGGGGCACAGTGGACAATATTTTGGTGTTTCTGGTGTAGCAAGACCTCCTGTTCTGCCTGCCGGTCATTGTTTGCAAATGTAGAAAATTTTATTTAAAAAGCCAATAAAAAAACGACATACAGACTGATGAGGCCTCTTAGTAAAAACAAGAGGTCATGTAAATCGAATATTTTCCATCACTGACAACACGCTCACGTGTAGGCGCCCTCACATAAAAGGAGTGCGTGCTGCGAGATCAGGACGTCCAGAGTTCAGACAGTCCTGCATGCCTCTGGTCACAGATCTCAGTGAAATGTTCCCTACTTTAAATCTGATGTGGTGCTGGTAATTTGTGGTGATATTTTTATATTATCATGAACGCATGCTCTGTTTTCTCTGTATTAGTTATTATTTGGACCAAGTTATTTTTAAATATTACTTGAAATGAGATATATCCCACTGTTATTAAAAAAGAGTAAAAGGACAGGTGTTACGATTGAATTCTTGCAGCCATGGAGAAGATGCTGAAGTCTAACAATACCTCTGCTACAAACACAAACCAGAAAGTCATTACAACTGTTTGAAAATGACAACAACCAAAAATTCTACATAATACTAAATAAAGGAGAAATAATTCAGTTAAATGGAAAGAACCAGAATTATTGAGTGAAAGGTGGAGGCTGAAGGAAGCCTCTTGGCCCTTACCTCCAGATTCTGAAGATGTGTAAGTGTGGGAGGACCTGCAGACAGCTGAGGAGCATTTATACATTTGAATGCCTGGTACCTCCTGAACTTTGGTAAAACAGTCTTAATGGTCAAGAAATGAACCTCCCAACATCCACCGGACCACAGTGGGCTGTTGAGGGTGTGGGTTGTTTTAGCCACGTGTTAAACAGGCCTCAGCTGAAGCCTCTTACATTCATTTTGCCATTTTAGAGTTTTGTTTTTTTGGTAAAATCTTGTCCATTTGGGAATTTCAAAGAGTTCTATGAAAAGGGTCCCAAACCCTGAGACTAACCCGGGATGTGTTAATGATGTGAATAAAGTCGTGTTTTTTAACCTCTTATCGTCAGTGTGGCCCATACGAGGCTTTATCTGTCAGCACTGGTCGTATTTAGCAGAAAATGTGAATCAGGGAGTGCGTGAAGTGAAGCATTGATCCAGAATGGAGTAAAGGAGGGCTCCTGTTAACGTTTCAGGTTCCTGTGTATTGTGAGGAAACTTTGCCGCTTGTTGACACCAAATAATCCTGCTCTGCTTCTCTTTGTGACTAAATAAATAAAGAATTAAAAAAGCAGACATGCTTGGTGTGAACGTATCCTCACACGGCTTCATCACCATCCTCTGACTACCCATGCCACACTGGCTGTAATAAAATATGGCGTCTGATTGGCCTGATGATTACAGATGACGGTGTTGATGATGATAGTGATACTGTCAGTGACAATAATGATTACGACTGTATGGAAGATGCTCATTACAGGGTTACACTGGTAAATTATTACATATTCAGCTGAGACGCACCTAGAACGCTGCTGGCTCTGACGCGTTTCCTCCGCAGGTGTAAAATACTACGTTTCCACACACAGATCACAACCCAACATGCGACTTTACGATGTCAGTTCACACGAAGCTTCGGCTGAATCAGAGGCACTGACCTGTTATTGTGTGTGTCACCCTGATGAGTGCATGGATCTGTGTCATTCACACTGCATTTGTGCCTGTATTTGCATTTTAACGTCAGTTAAACTGCTGCTATTTCTAACGGGCTCTTACGTCTTTTTCTCGCACAGCATTTGCTTTGTTGATGAAAGACGTTTCACTGTCGCTCGCTCCTGCGTGGCTTCCGTGCACGGTGACCTTTAGCTGTGCCCTGACACCGCTCTGAACACGGAGGAAGTCTGCCGCGCTCGTAGGTGTCTGTGCATGTAAACAGCGGGACAGAAAGACCCAGTGAGAGAGAGAATTAGGTGCAGCTGGGAGGTGCACTGGGTCGCACTGGGTCGTGGTGTGCCTCCCTGCTCTCAGCCTTATGTCAAGGCTTTATTATCTCACCTGCCAAGGTCCTGACCTGCTGCAGCCAGCACACCTTCCACAAAATTTCCATTCATACAAGAACCTGTTTGAAACCTGTGGAGAAGCAGCAAACATCAGACAGTGTAGTGCTGGATTATTTCAGTGTTCTATCTCCAGAGATTATTGAGAAATAGTTTAATCAACAGAAAATGGCAGATATGTTGAAGTGGGCCATTGGGTTGTTGCTTTGAAGGTAAAGTGAGGGTGTTTTTATGAAATCATCCATCATGGAGGCGGTTTAAAGATAACTAACAAACTGTTTAAGTTCTTTATTGAAGCAAAAGGCCAAATATTTTATCTGCAAAGTCTCTGGACTCTTACTTTGGAGGTGAAGTCTGTTACCTCTCAGTTAGACTGTTGTGATTCTTTGTGTGTCGGCCTTGATCAGTCGTTACTTTGTTGCCTGCAGGCTGTAAAAATGCAGCAGCTTGCCGTTTGACAGGAAAGAAACGGCGTGTGATCACATTACATCTGCATTGGCCTCCCTACACTGGCTTCCAGTCCATATCAGCATCCAGTTTAAAATTTTAGCACTTGTCTTTAAGAGTCTCAGTGGTTTGGCGCCGCCCTACTTACCTGAACCTTTACAGCCTTACAGTCCTACCAGAGCCCTGAGGTCTATGAACAGCTCTTGGACGCTCCTCGATCCAGGCTCAGAAGCGGAGGCGACAGAGTTTTTTTTGTGGCTCCTAATCTTTGGAACAAGCTACACTTTCACCTAAGAGCCGTCCAGTCACTCGGTCAGTTTAAAACACCGTTAAAAACCTACTTATTCTCGCTTGCTTTCAGTTCTAGTTGAGCAGGGTATCCTGGCTTTTTATTGTGCAAGCACCGTCTTATTTACTAATATTTTCTTTCTTTTTTACTCAAGGTTTATGTTTTTATTGTGTATTTTAATGTATATTTATTGATTTAGTGACTGTTAATTATATATATTTTGTATAGCCTGTGCATAGCTGAGGTTGTTCTAAATGTGCTAAAGAAATAAACTTTGACTTGTTTTTTATAAAACACGGAGGCAGGTCAGCGAGGCTCACGCAAAGTGAAACTCAACTTTAGAACATTAAAAACACAACAATAGAAACAGAAAGAAAACAGAACTGAATCCATTTGACCATTTGTACCAAAGCTGCATTGACAGCTACGCTTTATAATAACCTTTACTTATAATCTATAAATTAGTGGTTCGTTAAACTTTATGAATAATAATTTGTACTTATGATTAATAATGTTATAATTTCTGTTTATGTCACAGTTGGTGTAATAAAAAGGATTCTACTGTTTTATGCATTGAATCATGTCAGCAGAGACATGAGAAGAATTACTGCGTGACATCTGCGTCATGTATGAGTTAATGATGTTGCTGTTTTCTGATAAAGGTTTTATTACTGACTGAGAGCCCGTTCTCATTCCCACAGAGTAAAATGATGGCGTTTATTCAAACGCGTTGTATATCGGCCTTCTACGTCCTTCTAGAAGTGAGTCTCGGAACTTGGCAGCCATGTTGGAATGAATCTGGGAGGTTATCTTGAAGGTTTTATCTAAAACAACACGGAGAGAGACTCTCTGTTACGCTACATTAACTTCAGCGATCAGTCCTCCACCAGAGCGCTGAACAGACGCCGTGTTATGATACAGTAAACCAAGAAAACCATCTTTGCTACAGTAACTAAGTGTGCACCTCAGAGCTCGTCTGTCCTGAACAGCAGCGCGATTGGCTCGTATCGTTCCCTGTTCGACTGCTGATTGGCTCTTTGGGGGCAGGAAAACCTCCACGTCGCCTCCTTATGTGGAGGTGTCTTATGTGCTCTTTAAAATGAGTTTTATAAATATTAACTAGTTAACTAACAAAAAGTTGTTCTAACCAGTTAGTAAATGTTATTAATTACTAGTCACCAGTAAAAAGTCCCATCAGTTTACCATTAACGATGCTCATTATAAAGGGTTACCAGATAAAGCCAGCAGCCTCTCTGTAGGATGAACTTCACATGACTGTAGATGATTTCATAATGGAGGAAATCATTACCCAGAACCTTCCAAACATCATGTTACCACTTTCTGATAAAGGACCGTACTTGTCTTTTCTTGAAGTATTTGTTGCCTTGCAGACTCTTTCCTTTCCTTCCTCTACTCCTCCTGCCTCAGGGGTGCGTTTGGCAGGTCAACACCTCAGCAGGTGGGGTGTTGTGGGCCAGGTGACCTTTGTCTGTCATTGTTTTGCTCCTCACACCTCACCCAGGGAGCAGGGAAGGAGCTTAGTGTATTACACCTGCCACCGACTCCACCGTCGTACTGCTCGATATCGGCGTTCGGCAGGGTGAGTTCGGCGTGCCAAAGAAACGCAGAGAAAGTCTCAGATTCTTTGTACACGAAGCCAACAGTTGGAAAATCGTGTCGACTGCGGATATAGCCCTCTGATCCCGTCTGCAGCAGCCTGAAAAGCAGCTGAACAAAACCGATGCTAGATTCCAAATGTGATTTGCATTCCTGCGTGCGGCGTTGGGAGATAAATCAAACGCACCTTGAGTGAGTAAGGGGATGGAGATGAAATGAAATACCCAAACGCTGCCTCCACCGGGGCCTGATTGAGTTCAGGTGGCTGGGAAGTGTCTCACCCAGGGCTAGTTGTCAGTGAAGGATCTGCTGTCTTCTTGCGCGTCTGTGCTGCAGGCGAACCGCTCCACGTCGGGTGGGCTGCTTTGACAGATCTTCGTGCGCCTCCCGTGTTGTGGGGGGACAGGACGTTGACACACTTCATATTTCAAAAAGCAAGGTCTGAGGAAGAAATGAAGATTGATGTGTGGCGACGCATCGCCTTTTCCTTCCATATATTATCATTTACACATACATGACACCTCTGCGCACGACTCCATGACTACATATACATGGACATGATCCAAGGCGGCGTGCACACGCTCGCATGGGAGGGGGCTTCCTCTGTTATTAGAGACATGTGATACAATTGCATTTGATCTCCAAATAAACAGGGAATCAGTCCATCTCCTCGGTGAAGATGGCAGATGTGATGGATGAGCACATTAGCATTGAGGACAACATTAGATTTGCTCAAAATTATTGATCTTTTGTTTGTGAGCCAAGTCGGCGATAAATAACAGTGCATGGGAGATGTGACTCATTATCACGGTGCCAAAAGCCTGACAGACCTCTGTCAAAGCGCTCTCCCTTTCCCCCCGCTCTTCCTCCTTCCTTCCTTTCATCTCCATCACTATGAACCAATTTAATCTGTTTTTAATCCTTCCCTCTTTTCTGCCACTGCCGCCTTTAAATGTGGGGCCTCACTGTCACTATCTGATTCCCTTAAAATTTTAATCCTGCACTGATAACCCTGTATTATTACATGTTACACACAGGCAGGCAGCAGGACACTCACACATACACAGACAAATATGTACACACAACGCTTAGTGGCTCTCTTAGTGTTTTTATTCCTTTTTACCTTCTTAGTGAAGAAAAAATCCTTTTATCACACAATGGGTAATTTATATCCATTACCAGCGTTTTCAATCCTTTTCAGCACGGCTGTCACTGCCTTTGGCACACTCGTGATTAATGTGATCTAATAATAGTCTGCCATTATATTTCCTTTAGTAAAACATGTACCAACATCCTATTCAGCTCCACGAAATTCATTGCCCCTTAAAATATTTTCCCCTTTTCGTTTAAAGACAAGATTGCTGTTTTTTTTTCTCCTCCTCGGTTCCCGTGAGGAGGTGATTATTTGTTGGGGGTGTGGTGCTGGTGGTGGTGGCTTTTTGCAGACACTTAGGAGAATGATGAGATTCAGGATTTAAAAGAGGTTTGTGTGTCTGCGGGTCAGAATGAGTGTGTGGTCCTCACACTGAAAGCAAAGACTGAGAGTAGTGATGGACATGTTGGACTGTTTCTTGCTGCAGCCTGCTAGTTTTACCTGGTGGAGTTAACTTTATGTTACCGAATGTAGACACACCGCAGCACTGTTTCCTGCTGACGTGTGGCCCGTGTTTCTGGTCCGAGCGTCTCCTGCATTGGATCAGGCTCTCGTCTTTTTGACGTCCTGCAGTTCTTTGTCTCTTGTTTTCTGAATAAATCTCTCCAGCGGTCGTTCTCTGCCTCTGCAGATTTTTGTCAGCTCTGTTCATGTGTAGCACGTCTTTAAGCTCAGATTTTTAAAAACTCACGGTGTCCCCGACACGCTTCAGAAAAGAATCAGTGTGGACACGAAGCTCAGGATCAGGACTTTTTCACAGCAAGTCATCCAAACCACGCAGCAGCATGTTACTGACTGACCTCGTGCTGTGGCTGGATCATCTCAGACCTTCTCTGGGCTGAAGTTTGAAGCATCTTCTTCCTTCCTAATGTTGGCTTTTGTCTCCGCCCATCAGGGACACTCATCATGATCTTTCATTGAGAACAGTTTAACCCTCATCCTCCATCTTCCTGGGCTACTGTGTTTATATTAGCCTAACCATAGCTCTGTAGCTAGCCACCAGCTAGCACATCATTATATGCCAACCAGCCCGACTGCACCAACCCTACAGACATCGCTGCTGTTTAAACCAGGAGTCTCTCAAAGAACCAGCAGCGAGATTCGACAGCTGCTCAGAGATCCTGAAGCTGGTTGACTGGCTTCCTCCTCCTGTTTTTTTAGTGCTATTTTTCTTTATTAGAGGAGTAAACAGAACAGAATACTTCCTTGTTTTTAGTTGTAATTTGGGGGATTCATTTATTTACTTATTTTTTGCTCCATGAACATAACTGGGATGAACTAGTAATGAGGAAAACCTGTAACAGAGTGTTTTTGTTACCTTTTGAACTGACAGAAATTTATGGAAGCTGGACTGAGCTTTGAAGAACATTTTGGTTTTAGCTTAACATGTTATTTCCCTTTGAAGTGCTGGTGTGGTCGAGTTTATTTGAACTGCTTTGCATGTTTCATGTTTTTTGCTGGAAAATAATCAGGGGTCATGTGACTAATGAATGCATGAATCCTTTGTGGGGTTTGATTTGGATTGATTTTTTTTTAAATTCTAAAATTAGATCAAACTGCTCCAAACGGATTTATTTAACTGTCGAAATGCTCGAGCACACAGAAACACGTTTTCCTTCTTTTGTTTTTTCTTTCTTTTTCTTTGTAGAGCAGGTAGTGATGGAGAGGAAAGATGCTCCCCATAGAAAGGATTACGCGTGTGTGTGTGTGTGTGTGTGTGTGTTACCGGGGAGGTGGTCCAGCAGTGGGCTCTGTTCCCTCCCAGCCGGACAGCCTGAGCCAGTCTGCCACTCATGGGGCACGTTTCAGATGGGGCGGTGCCAACGCTCACACACACACACACACACACACGAATAAAGTCATGCACACACACACACGCACACGTTCCTGGCTCCCTCCCACAAAGAGGGTTAACCCTTACTGGGTTCTTAGACTTGTATCCAGGATGAACAGGTGGTCCCACAAAACATGGGCATCCATTTCCTCATGACTTATCCTGGAGAGAGTGTGTGTGTGTGTGTGTGCGCACTAGAGGAGGGGCACACATGGGTGGGGGTGGGTGGAGGTTTAGTGCACATGACTGTGTAGCTTCAGTACACCTTTTGTATGTGTGCTTGGTGCCGTGTCTGTGTGTGTGTGTGTGTGTGTGTGTGAGAAATCGACATCAGATGGCCGTCGTGACAAGAACGATATTACATCCAAGTTTCATTTAGCCAGGGACGGCTAATGTGTGTGTGCCGTGCGAGCGTTTGTTTGCGTGTGTGTTCATCGGCTCCTGACCCCAGAATCCGACTGCACCAAACACAGCTGTCAACACTTTACGTCTTTGTTTTTCCCCACATTTCCCCCTTTTTCCTCCTGAACCCCCGCGTCCAGGATCCATCCATTAAAGATAACCTGTATTGAGCCGCGTCTTATTCCCTTCAGTCCGCCTCCCCCTCCTGTCTCCAGTGATCCCTTCCCAGCAGAGAAAATCGAAGGTAAACCTCTTCTGAGGAGAAAACGGTGCACTCCACTTTGGATGTTTTAAATATCACTCTCTGGATGGCGAGGACATGTAGGGTTGGCGTTTGGTGAAGCACTTCAAAGTTACATGTTGATCACCTGACCGCTGGCTGGGAGCTCCTCTGCTTCACTCCCCTTTATTTGCTCTTTTGTGATCTGCGTCTCAGCCCCTGCGAGCCCCGTGTGAAATAGACGTTTTTGAAAGATATGAGTAAGTAAGCAAAGAGAAGGTGAGGAAGGCGGCGAATGCAGCAGAATGAAGCTGAGGAGATAAACATAAACAGAGCGGAGAGAAAGAAAGAAGGTTTCTCTCTGAGTCAGCGGCTTTTAGTAAAGTCTGATTAAACGAGGTAGGAAACCGCTTGGGGTAGTAAATAACAGAGGTGTCAAAATGTTGCTTAATGACCTGGATATCTACTGCATGAAATATGGATCTGCAGCACTGTGCAGGAGCTGCATTTTTTCTTCAGTGCCTTAATGTGTAGGAGAGTTCAGTTTAAAACAACTTACTGTGAGTGAAAAGCAGCTTTGCTTTACATTATAAACACACTTCACATCAACTGCATGAAGAAATAACATTAAAGACACTCTTTTGGAATAAGATTATAATCCCATCTGTTATTAGTTAGCCTATCATTGCTCCTCTTTTTTGACTCACTCTCTCAGCAGTCCAATCACAGACTGAATATAAAAGACGTCACCCATCGGCTTAGGGATGGGGTTTTGAAGCTTCGAGTTTGGCATTTCTTCTTGTTTCTGTGTTTGTTTAAATGGATGTGATGTTATTGGGACTGAAGGGTAGAGCTGTGGAAGTACCGTCTAACACTGGCTAACTGGTTTGGTTAGCGAGGCTCGTCAGTAATTCACTGTGATCTTAAATGGGAAGCAAATTTTCCTAACTGATGGTAGGTTATATGATTTCATTAAATATTAAATGTCAATTGTGCTAAAATTGTATTTTAGCAGCTAAACATGAAATCCACATTTCATATAAAAGTCGTATAAAAAGATGGACGACGCCATCGTGGCGCTCTTCCATTTAAACAGCTGGACTGTGTTCTGGCTGTCACCTTGCCGCTTTTCTGGAGTAACTGTATTTGGATGAGAGAGTTAACATAACCCTCACCTGTTTTTAAAGAATAGCTTTGATGATGTTCCATATTTTAAAAATCATCAGCTGACTAATTAACAGGTGTTGTCTCTTGGTGAGATCATCTAATACCTTTTATACAGAGTACGTAATGCACGGAGCCTCACTGCCATCTAAAAACACACTTATTAGCTACGGTCAACACGACCGGCTGTGTTAACAAATTATTATTTATTTTTTTTAAATTACAGACTTCAAACTGTGTGTTTCTTGTAAAGATTTACAGTCTGAGGTAGGAACCAATGAGAGCCACAGAAAGAAGATTTCTGAGTTAAAAAAAAACATATGGGACTTGTTCTGTTTTCATCATGGTTATATTCTTACAGTTAGATAAACCACCAGCCAGAAAAGTAGATCAACAGGAGAGCTGCAGGTATTCAGAGGTTTCTGCAGCTCAGCCAGCAGAGCATCAGTCGATTCACCTTCCCCTCCTCTTTCCAGGGAGGGAAACCCCTTCCTGAGGAGGGGATGCTGGAGGCAGGGAGGAGGGGGGCGGCGGTGGCGGCAGTGGACTCAGCACTTTCCTTATCTTCTCTCTCTCTCTCCCCCCCAGGGCTCCCTGATCAGTGCCGACCAGAAGCGGAGCTGAAGCTGGCTTAACGGGGCTAAGCACACCGTCACGCTGTCTAAGAAACTACCCCCACCC
>VUQI01001456.1:10960-23981 GCA_015106735.1 Paratilapia polleni | reverse complement strand
TTCTCCACAACTACAACCCTGTGACATGACCTGTCTGGTGTTCCTTGGTCTTCATGATGCTGTTTGTTCACTAATGTTCTCTAACAAACCTCTGAGGCCTTCACAGAACAGCTGTATTTATACTGAGATTAAAGTAAACACAGATGGACTCTGTTTACTAATTAGGTGACTTCTGAAGGCAGTTGGTTGCACTGGATTTTATTTAGGGGTATCAGAGTAAAGGGGGCTGAATACTAATGCACGCCATGCTTTTCAGATTTTTATTTGTAAAAATATTTTGAACACCATGTATCATTTTCCTTCCTCTTCACAATTATGTGCTACTTTGTGTTGGTCTATCAGATAAAATCCCAATAAAATGCATTTAAGTTTGTGGTTGTAACGTAACAAAATGTGGAAAAGTTCAAGGGGTATGAATACTTTTGCAGTGGACTATAATGGATCATTTTTTGTAAAACCCATTGAATTAAGGCTGACAGTCTGCACTTCAATCACATCTTGATTATTTGATTTAAAATCCACTGTGATGGTGTACAGAGGCAAAATTACAAAAATATGTGTCATTATCCAACAAATTATGGACCTAAATGTATCAAATTAAATACAGTGTGCTACAAAGCATTGTACTTTCTTCTGGAATGAAGTGGGGTTCAAGTGTAACAGCAAAAAATAAAGACACTTAACAGTTTCATTATTCATAGTACCATGAAACACAGCTGCAATAAGTAATAAAGTAAACTGATTTTTAATACAGTGAACATTTGTATAATTGTACAATCTTAATAATAAACTGAGTAAATTGCACTGACATGCAATGTTTACTTCCTTTAAGTACTTACATTTTAGGCTACATTATTAAACATTTAGAGGGAAATGTTATACCTTTACGTGACACTACATTTATAAACTTCAAAACTGCAGTTTCTGCTTAGTTTAAAGAACAAATCACATTATGTTATCAAATTCAGATGTTTCTATAGAAGTATTACACTTTGACCGGCTTCGGCAACATGCAGCTTACATGTTCACAATCATAATAATCAAAAACACTAATTTTTTAAAAAATCATTTTGCATTAAGAGTACTTTTATGTTTGATTTTTTTTATTTTTTCTGTGGGCTCTACTTTGTTCTCCTAAATACATTTTCCACATTTGAATGCAGGGCTTTTATTTAATTATGGAACACTTTTACACTGTGGCATTGCTACTTCAAGTGGAAAGCATTACTACTACTCCCACCCTTTGATCAAACATGATATCAAAGAAAGGTCATGCTGCTCCTCCTGCCGAAGTGAGGTATTCTGTATGTCAGTCTATTCTCAACTGTATCTTACAGTAATAAAAAATAGATGAAAAATATTGAATATTTTCTACATAACTCCACCGTATTCACTCTGCCTCATACACAGGTCTGCTTTGAGGCTGACAGATAATCTTTTCTGTCTCATAATCCATCACTGTGAGTTTAGTTGGCTCTCTGCAAGGACTTTGCTTCTTTACTCGATTCATATAATAACTTCATAACAAACAGTTCAATCTGAGAGGTATTATTAATCCCAACAAAGCAAAGCCGTGACAGATGCTGCCCTTCAGTCATGTGTTTAATGAGATTTCAGATGGCAAATGAAGCCTCAAACTGATTTGAAAAAAGGGGAAAATATAAGAATGCAAACAATGGGGGTATGTGCATGACAGACCGCTCAGTGATGACCAGCATCTCAGCAGAAATCGCCCCTCAGATACCTCCGCTTCAACAGAATATCCCTGGAGAACAGCAAACATGACTAATAAGCAGGGATCCATCTGTTGTAAACCCTGAGCAAAACCGACTCGACTGTCACAAGCAGCCATAATGCACCTGCATGGGAAAGTGCCCCCTCAAATATGAATATGTTGCAGCCAGTGTCCTGAGCAAATCTGAATTTAGCTCTGATAATGAGTCAGTGCTGACCGGTGGCAAGGTCGAACCTCTGTGATCATTTGAAATTATAATAATGAGCAAAACGGTTCTAATTCTGGTCTTTTCACAGTAATACATTTGTGCATGGTATTTACAGCATTAATGCTAAAAAAAGACATCCAAGTCCACCACAGTAAAACCCAACACATCACAACAGTCTGGCCTTACTATACGTTTTGTTAATCTGTTCCCAGATGTTAAGTGGTGATGACAAAGAAAATATATTCTGATTTGTCTTTTAAACGTCTCAAACTATAAAAGTTAAAAATATTCATAAATAAAATCAGGTCATTTTACTGACTTTGATGTTTCCCAGGCGCATGGCAGAGCTAACTCACTTCTTTATGCCTATGTAAAGACAGCAACACCTCCCTCGCATTGAACGTACCGATTTCTATTTGTCAGAGATCGCAAAGGAGAAATGTGCACCGTGCATGAGCCTGTGAAAGCTTGCAAGCATTCCGACGCCCACACAAAACACAGCCTGAGAGAAAGTACGGGGCAGCTGATTCAGTGTGAGCTAATTCATTCAGTCACTGTATGTCCCCAATCAAAGGCCGGTCCCCACAGGCCAGTGCAACATCTGCATGTGTCCCCACTGCTCTATCTGCGTGGCTTTCATGTTGCTCTCAAGGGACTCAGACATCTTCTCAGTCTGCCAAGTTTGTCCTGTTGAATTTGTGCACCACATTTTACCACAATTGTGAAGGATTCAGTTGGAAGAAAAGCACAGAAAAGAGAATTATAAAGTAGTGCTAAACCAAATTCAAAACTCTGAAAAGAATCCATATCCACACTTATCACTTTCTTTTCTTGTGGTCTAACTCCCACAGTGGACAGAACTTACAGGGATAACACATTAAATGGAGAGGGAAGTATTTTTCTGCACTGAGACTCTTTATTTAGACATCAAAACAAAAATGAAATCAATTTACAAGACTTTAAGCACATGATGTCCTTGGCTTCCTACATCATTTTGGTGGAGACCATATGCAATTAATTTATTTCCATATGCCAATGTGAAAATAATAAGTGTGAGTAATCCTCAGGGAGATTTAAACCAAGTGCAAGGGGACGGCTGTAATCTTATAATCCTCTGTAATGTTCTAATGGTCTCTCCGTGCTTATCTACACTAAACTAACTTTCCCAGAGGAATGCAAACACAGATACAGATGGACCATAAAGAGTAATGTGACTAATGCTCCCTGTGTAACTCAACAATCTCTTCTGCTAAGGTTTAACAATAAAATCTGCAATCCCAGTAAAATAAAGTCATATTGTATTGTGTCATCATACTAGTTATCTATGTTTTCAGATCTTTGTCTGTGAACAAATAAATATAAACTTTCCAAAAAATAAAATATCTGCTTGTGAAACTTACAAAGCTCTATATAAAAATAATAAATAACAGTAGTCCAAAGTCTGACAATGCTAAATTTCCACCAACAGAAAATATAATATCAAAGGTTTTAAAGAAACTGCTGCACCCATGGTGCTATAGCATCCTACTGTCCAACCAAAGCTGCAGCTGAAGCAGGAGGAGACTGGATTGGCTGCAGGAACTCTGAGGTGAAGACAGCCTCAGCATACTCTTCCACGACATCCTGAAACTCTGCTGCCACATCAGCCAGAGCCTCTGACAGCAGCTCATCGGCCAAGCTGTAAAACGACAAGTGGCAGGGATGTTAGAAAACTTGGTTATTTTCCTTAAAAAGACTATAACCATTCTCCTAAAGTCTCCTAGAAGAATAAAATGTATAAGCTTTAGTTTGGCAGGAAAGTTTAAGAGTCTAAAAGAAATCAGGATTTGCATCAAAACAAAGCATACATGACAATGGCCTTTATGTGACCGCTATTCCTGCTATTTATATTCTTCTTCCCAGAAGATTTGAGCTTAGAAATTTTGAAAAACATGCTACATAAAAAGGTCAGTGGACCTGGACACAATGTGAAATGCAAATCACTTGAAACATGTCCTTTGAGCGCAATGGTTATAATTTCAAAGTACATGTCATTATCTGTAAAAATGCAGACGGTCCAATTAAAGCAGGTTTCTCTGTTTTTAAGAGCTGCACATGTAAAAGTTACCAAAAACCATAAAATGGAGCAAAATAACTCTGAAGCCTTGTGAGCTTTCAGTGTTTGATCATTATCTGGGTCAACACACACACACACACACACACACACACACACACACACATACAGACACGTAGGCACAGACTGAGGCAGGGACATAGAGGATGAGGGAAAATGGGAAACACTCTCACAGATCAACCGAAACGCCAGTGCAACAAAACTATGAGTAATTGTGTGTTTTTGAACTCCTTGTACCTTTAAAGGATGAGGAGAAGAACACTTTGCTCACAGCACCGTACAGAGAGAGAAACCCAGTGAAGAATCTGCCGCTGTGGTTTGGGAACAGCCATTAGGCAATATCATTAACACTAATATGCAAGGAGCCATGCTTGCCCTTCTGAATTACTCTAAGTTATCTTTATATTCAACACACCAGTAATTGCACAGTGTACCGCTAATGCATGAAAATCTGAAAAAAAAAGCAAGTTCATACAAAGTGAATTAGGATCCTACTAAGTTTTTGTATATCCATGTTTATATGTATAAAGAACTTCAAATAGCTGTTTTGGCAGTGCTGAAGTCTTTCTATCTTGCAATCAATCTGTTAGCAGACAGAATGAATGAGATCCTCCAGGTGGTATGGCTCCACAGCAGCACAGGGCTGCTCATTACCGTCTCATCACACAGAAAGCTTTCTGCACTGTGTCAGAGCAGCAGGAGTTGTACAAGTCTATATGTACATCATCTCTGTCGCCAAAAACACTGAGATAATTGGATGGCTTCTCACACGATATCTTTTTTTCCTTTCTAAATTCATAAAAGTACAGATCCATGTCTTAAAATCTTTGCTTCATTGATGTAAGACTGATAATGAGCCAGTGACACAGTCAGTCAGATCCCATGGGTGGGACCGGACAGTTGTTCAGATCTAAACTTAAGAAAAACAGTTTATTTAGCTGTTCCCACGCAAATCTGTGACGCAGAGGGGAAAAACTGTTTCAGAAGTTTAGAACTCATATATCAAACACATAAGTTCAATATGTTCACAAAGATGGCAGGGAGCCCGCATTGCACCAACAGCATTCTGTTAAGTATGCAAATTTGTGAGTGGGAGAGAAGACCAGCAGTGAACAACAGAGGCACACTATGCAACCCATAAGCTCTGCATGATCCTTTCCGAGCGAGCACTTCCGGCTGTGCACCGTGTCCGTCAACCGTGTCCAGGGACAAAATAAAAAACAGGAAGGACAAATCTGTTTCACCGTGGCTCTGGTTACAAACACTGAGCATGCCATACCACTAATATGTAGAACAACAACAAAAAAACAACAAAAAAAACCCCAAAACAAAACGCAGATACACAAAAAGAATTTCAGTCTACTCTCGATGAATCTGAACACTGACAAGGGTTCTGCTGAGAGGTAATGCCCCTTAATATAGACATACATGAACACTGATGGTGCAGTTAGTAGAATAACTTATTCTGAAAGGGGAAGATGTAGTTTGTGTCTATCATCATCAGACACTATTACAACACAGAAACCACGCAACAGCCAGACTGCAGAATGATCTGCAAGCTTTTGGGGAGCAGGCCTCCAGTCCTTGTCACTGCCTTGTGTTGGTGGTTGGGAAAGGGAGCTTCATAAGTCGTGTGTGAGGAAGCAGAAGCATGGCAACGGGTGCGCAACAAGATCTCCTGGTCTCCAGTGGTCATATGGCAAGAGCTTCAGCTAATGCTGCATTTACAGTTCCATTAACTGACTTCCTGTCCTTCAAAATGATTGATAAGCGGTTGGACTGAGGGCAGATTGGATACTCGACTGACTCACTGTCTCATCCTAAGATACAAAGTGGGATAAACATGAGGGTAGGGCCAGCAGTACCAGGTGAGCAGGCTAACACCAGTAGAGATCTCTATAACACAAGACATAATGTCATAGTTGTTAATTGTAGCTGTTATTTTTTGATTATTTGACAGTCTTACATATTTCACCTTTCACTGAACACACAAACACAACAAAAGGAGGAGACTGGAGTGGTGGAGGAGCTTATAAAATCTGCCCTGTGTAACAAGTTGTGAATGTGCCAGTAACTGTAACCTAACTCTCCAAAGACACAGCCACTTATAACGCAGTCTCGAGATCCCTTCCCAGGCGATTCAACCCTGACTCACACCTTGACCCATGTGACCTTAATGACTCATGAGATGGCAGGGTGGGGAAACGTCTCACAACAAATTCACACGTTGGCCCATGTGACCCTAATGACTCATATGATGACAGGGTGGGTCAATGACTCTCAGGACCACCTCATATGTGACAACCCCACTAATGGTTAAATACCTGGACTCACATCTTCAATAACCTAAAAAAGAAGTCCAGCTGACTTCAATGACCTGGATGACTGAGAACCTTCAAAGACAATAATTGTAATGCATACTTCAAGCACTGGTGCCAATCACCGAATACAAACACAAACTCTGCCTGATCAAATGTTTATGCGCATGTATTGTTAGCTTTTAAGTTATTATTAACACTGTCAGTTTTCTACCTCTCTGCGACAGCCCAGGGGTTGAAGCTGCCGACAGCCTCATGAGCCGCGGCACGCAGGTAAGCCTCATAGTCTTCCCGGTACTGCCGAATGTTTCTCAGCACGCTGCCTGGCACTGAGAGAACAGTCTCCTTGCTTCCCTCCACTGGGGCCGGGAACATGGTGTTGTTTGCAGGATGCTGCTCATCTTGGGATGCCTCCTCTGTCAGGCTGTTCTCACACAGGAAACTGTGAATGTAGAAAAACAAGAGGATGCTCAGAAGGTGAGGCCAACAAATACACATTTTCAATATCTTGAAAAAATATTTTCAGTTCAATTCAGTTTTATTCATATACTGCCATTTTTTTTACAAGGCACTTTGCATTGTAAGGTAAAAACCTCATAATATTATAGAAAGAAAACCAATGATTCCCTATGAGCAAGCACTTGGCGACATGAGTAAACCTCTAAGGGATGTTTGTGTGGAGAAGTGGTAAACTCCTTTGTTGATGAGGGAGTGCAACACTGGTAGAACACAAACTCTTGCCGTGCCTGATATGAGGGAATGGATGATGAATTGAGGAGGGGTGTCAAAGTGCAGGCAGCTCTCTTGCTCGCCCCTTGCTCAGAATGAGTAGGGGTTCAGCTGGGCTTCGCCATGGTCTGGCTTTATAATCCTCTCTGCTTTGACAAATCAGCCTGGCTCTTGCAATGGCGCTCGCTGTGCTATATTTAGTGTTGCAGCAGTTCCCAAGCAAAGTGCCTCTCTATTGTGCTCCCTGGGCAACAGCTGAACTTGTTTCAGTTTTGACTATTAGGGCTGCAACCCGTGGGGTGGCCATAAATATCAAAGTGCCAGCACAGTGAACCATGCTTCCAGTCTGAAATGGGTCGATTTGCAGTTTGATGGGAAAAAGCAACAATTCTGTACCCTGCAAACTTGCCTATTTTTAAAGTCAGATTGGCTCCCACGCTTCAAAACAGAAAAGGGGCCAGACTGCCTTTTCTGTGAATGAAAACCATTCAGATATTCTGGCACAAAAGACCATCTGCAAAGCAAGATTAGTCTTGCGTAACAATCTGTGAAAAGGTGATACGAACTGAGAAAAGAAATTGTAAATTAAATATCATTTTAAAACTCTTAGTAGCAGTTTGTCACTCTATTCTGCCCCATGAAACTCATTCACAACTGAATCAGACATCTATGATGAATATTTCAGTAAATCTGTGTTTTCACAACTGTGCACGCATTTCTGTTTTGGCAGTGCAGAGGAGTACAAATTGTTGAAACACTAACAAAATATCCTCTACCCATCATGCTGTACCACCTACAACTTGGCCTGCACAGGATTTACACAAACCAAAACAGGCAAGCAACATTAGCTATTAGTGAGATCACCTCAGGTTTGTCTTCTCATTTCTCTACCAAAACCTAAATCCACATAGAGCCTGGCAACCATGGGACCTGGCAAAGGATGGTGCCATATGTGATATATCAAAAGGGACGCAAGCTGGGCTGAAGCTGAGTCAGATAAAACCACAAGTGGCTGAGAGATAGTAAGGGGTGATTCAAGCGAGGCTCACAAAAGCCTCAGTGACAGCAGGGAAGATCAGTGTGGTAAGAAACAGGTGGAGGATGCTCAGTAAAAAAAAAAAAATCTTCAATATTCCAAAATAGAAATCTCTTGTATTATGTTGCACTGGAGTGTTTTATATGTCGACGCAGAATATGGAAGATGTCACAACTGCAAATCTACCCGGTACCAAGTGATGAAATACATTGCCTGAGGAGACAACTGTAGCCACAGAGAAAAGGGTGGGGGAGAGAGCAGTGGAAAAAAATAAATACATGCAAGGTTTATAATACTGCTGAGTGAGGCTTTCATCTTTTTATTGATTTGTTTGACCAGCTGATGGAGCTGCAGGGGGGTGGGGGAGATTGAGGCTCCTCACCATGGATACATACATCAAATCTGCTGGTCTGCTGATGTGGTAAAAGATGAAATCTCTCACTCCATTGTCTCAGTGGCTGTTTGACAGCGCTCACACAGGCACAAGCACAAAGACACCCAAGGTAAGGAGTAACACGTGCTGTTTTGGAAATTCAACAGGACAAAGACAGCATTAGGTCTGGTGATAGTCAATGGAACTGTTAAAAACCTGTGGGCTATGCTGTTATAAGTCATTACTCAAAAGTAACCCAAACTATACTCAGTAGAGACTGAAAGAACAGAATAGAGCACCTGCTCTCAGTAAAAATGAAACTACTTTATTCTTTAGTTTTTTCCAAATCAGAGTTATTCTTTTTGAAAACTCCCTAATCAATCCACACCTCCCTCAGCTCAGTGTCTCTATAAAAGTAGTTGAATACAAAAATCAGGAAACCAATAACCAATACCCAGTGACAGTGACCCTCTTACACATCAAACAACAACACCAAAGATGCCTCCAGTGAGGCACAATGAGAAAAATCTGTACCTTTGTTTCTGTGGCATGATTTTTTTTTTCCTGTGGTGTCTATAAATGTGTGTGTGAGGCTCAAAATGACGTGCACGACACCTGATGTGCCTCTCTGGACCGAAAAATGTGGGTTGTAAACAACTACTCAGGGCTGAGACAACACACATGATGAGCTCTTTGCACATTTTCCCGTTCCCAAATGAAACCTTGCTATTCTGCTACACTGAACACCAGGACAGTCAACACTGACAGAGGATTATCACAATCCCACACCAATACAAAAAAACAAAACACATTTTTAACCATGGGTTTTGATCCAAGGGCTGCATAAGCAACAGGAAAGTGATATCTAGACAATCTGTACTTGTGAAAAAGGTGCTTATCAAAATAACTTTCCTTAAAATCTAGAAAATTAGGCTTCTTAGAGAGCAACCAGAGGGCTGACCAGTCTCTCTCTGGCATTATCATTAAATCTCAAGATTTGACAGTTTTAGTTTGAGAGGTGAATGATTTAGCAGTTATACTTATGACAATTATACGAAGGACTGCTCCGCACACAGTCTATCTGAAACACCCTAACATTATAAATCAACAAGAGCTAAATTTAGTGTATAGAGTGCAACTACTTGAGGTTAGGCTGTTTTTAACTTGTAATCCATCCTTAGTGTTTTGTTTCTGTACTAGCCAAATGCTGTAATAAAAACGTTTCTTTCCTTCGGCTATGCTGGTATATGTCGTACTATGCGGCACCTGGGTGTGTTTATCCTTCAGCACAGGTAGCCAGTGCATCTCCCTCACAGTTCAGTTCAATTTACAAAGCAACTCCGTGTCCCCCAAAGACAGCTCTATAAAACAATGTGCCTAATAAACACAATTTCTCTCTCCATCTCACACCAAACGACTCCCTACTTCCAACTTTATTACTTCTAAGGGGGACAAAGCACTGTGGAACAAGAGTTGCAGATGGAAAACTAGTTCCTGCTTGTACTTTTAGCAGAGATTTAGGAAAAGAAAATCTGTCAGAGTATCTAATTAGGATCTACTATCCATACCATGTGTAACCTTTATGAGCAAATTCTTTCTTAACTTAGCTTTTTAATACACAAATATATGATTGTTTTATTTCTAAGTAAATATAAGAATGAATACTTTTTCCAAAAGTACTATATCATGCAGTAGTCATCGAGTAACTGCTAAATGGGCTGGGTCTTCATTTAGAGCAGACAATGGGGACAATGTATAGAAACCTTTTTCATATGCAAATGAGTACAATTACTGCACGGCAAGCAACCTCAGAGCCTAAAAATACTAAAAAGATCCGAATGCACGACCACCATCAGTCATGTCTTTCAGAGTCATTATTGAACTAGACAAGTTGAGGAGCATCTAATGAAAACAAAAGGATTCTGTGATGGCATGTATGAGTCAGCAAACAGCAAAGCCACCCATCCTCTGTGCTGCTGAATTTCTCTGTCAACCTCACTGATTACTAAGACACTTAATCGATCAGTGTGCCAACAGAAACCAGCTGCATTTTTCTCTAACCATGACCAAGACATTTCTGGTGTTTCTATGAAAAAATTAACCGACAGCCAAATACAGATAAACCATGCTTTGTAAAAAGCTGAAACACTGAGCAGATTAATTATTCAGTGATATATTTTAACTTTAATTTGAAACAAACTGTTTTACAATAGTACACAACTACACATATTCATGCCCCTTTCTCTTCTTTCATATATACAGCACAACTGAATTACTATTTATCTTTCATGGGTACTTTGGTCAACTTGTTTACTAAGATTAGTACTTGCTTTCAAATCAAAGTGTTTTCCTATTGATCCATGTCAGAAAAAAAAAACAACAATCACATCTACTGTGATTTAATGTATCAACCAAAACAAAACACAAAAAGGTACAGTGGGGTGCCAACACTTTTTTAAGAGGAAGTATAATTTAGACTGAGGATATAAGTGTTGCAGGCAGATCTGTTCTGAGCTACAGTGATTCAAGGAGTTTCAGAACAAATGAGGTGGCAGATATGAAATGACTTTGTCCCTGTTAAGAAGCTGGAAGACTTTATGCCTCTAAGAATGAACAGCTAGTGAAAAAAAGACACCTCTTACAAAAGCACCTATGTTATGTTTGCCAAAGAATTGAGCTATTACTTGATAGATGCATTAAGAGGAGTCAAAAGAGTCACAGGCACAGTGGAACTTAGGGCAAAGTTTCCACTGAGTGAGTGAGGTGAACCTACGGCACTTGAAGACTGACTGACTTTAATTTGCTAATGGTCACAGCTTGAATTTGTTAAAAGTATCCTGCTGGCTTGTCTGTGTCAACAACTTCTAGTCCTTCCAGTCTCTTTTCTCTTCCTTCCAAGTTCCTCATTAATTTAAGCAGTATAGCAGCTGCAGCTAAAGCCCTGGGCAGTGGAGGGTCTCCCTGTGGAGTCTGCTGCCAGAGTCAGGAATAGACTCTGCCCTGGGTACGGTAGCCACCAAGTGAGTTTTCTGGGATGAGTAAGGCCTCCCAGTGGAACAGTGATTACAGGGCAGACACGTCATGTGGAAAAAGCACTAACTGTGTATTGCTGGAAAAAAAACATTAACCACTTCCTTCTCATTGAGTCTAGAGGCCCAATTAAACCAGCACTGAATGACGTACTGTGGAAGATGCTGCTTGTTGCTCTTACATTACAGCATCAGCAACCCAAGCAAGTCATTAAAGGTAATTTAATATGTAATTTCTCTCATAAAAGTGCACTAAAAGTGACCTGATACGTTCCAAGTAATCAAAATCCACTATTTCCATATCTGCATATGTTAAAAAAGGGGTATATTATAATTTTGTGCAATCAGGAGCATTGAGCTGAACTATGATGACCGATAATGGAGGCTAAGACCTATAATTTCAGCTCAAATGATTGGAAAGGGAGTTAAATAGGTCAGACCTTAATAGTGGGCTCCAGTTAACATTCTGTGAACACTGCAAAATTTCCCTACTGACTTTTCAAGATGAATTAAACAGCGAGGAAGAGAAGCCATCAGCAAAAGATGAGACATAGAAATGATTTGGGTGCAGTAAAGGGGAAAGGACAGCATAACCCACCCAGTCTCGACAGGTTTCTCTAGGACAATATCCGCTGCAGAGGTCTGTTTCAGCACTGGCCTTGTGAGCCTAATTGGCTGAGGAGAGGCTGGCCTGGAGACGGGGGCATGGGACTGGGATCCTGGAAAGAACATGACAGAAAGGGAAAGAAGGGAAAACGTTAAGAGGGATGGGGTGGAGCAAGGAGCAGACAGACAGACAGACAGAGAAAGGACAACAGCATACAGTGTGAATGACAAGTATCTACCCTTGTCCGTTGTAGCACTGTCTCCACCTACAGGAGACACCTGGGAAATAATTTTCTAAGCATTGCAGTTACAGAGGAGCAATTTTGTTTAAGTGTGGAAATGGATCATTTTTGCTTTTTTTTTTTTTTTTTTACCTGCTGCTCCTGGTCGTTCCCAGTTAAGAGGATCTGAATAGGTGATAGAAGCAAACCGTCTCCTCACTTCCTCCTGATCCCTCTGTCACACACACAGGGAAACAGATTCTATAAACACAGCGTCCCCCTCCCAGTGAGCCTTGTCAAACACACTGAACAGTGTAATCAAGTCTAGAAATTGCATCTGTATGCAGAAGCAGACCACAGCTGTCATAACAGCTCATTATAAATACTAAACCGGTAACTGGTGACCTTTCAGGTTCCACAGTGACCTTTCACTGGTGGGCCTGTCTCTAGGGCCCCTCTCACCTGTATCTCCTCCATACGAAGCAGCATACTCTCCAGGGTGGGGGCCTGCAGCCTATACTGGGCCATGCCCTGCAACTGCCTGTCTGTCTCAGCTGCCCACGCCACCCGTTCGGTGTCCTCTAACAAATCCTCCAGCAGCTCTTCACTCAGCTGCTCAGCACTTTCTGCTGCCTGTCAAGGGCAGTAATTAC
>VUQI01001456.1:0-10940 GCA_015106735.1 Paratilapia polleni | reverse complement strand
TTTGTGTATATATACACACACACACATAAAAAAAAAAAAAAAAAAAAAAAAAAAAAAAAAAAAAAAAAAAAAAAAAAAAAAAAAAAATGATATTTTAAAATTTTATTCAACAGCAAAAGGCAGATCTCCTGTAGTGAAGCTCACCCTCTCTGCAGCCTGTATAGACAGTTGACTCCTCAGTGGAGAGTTAATTCTGTTGTGGGACTCACCAATTTGCTGAACACACAATAAATATCTCAGTTTATATTATGAGGTATATCTGAAGCTAAACACAAACTT
The DNA here is from genome assembly GCA_015106735.1 of Paratilapia polleni. Taxonomy (NCBI): domain Eukaryota; kingdom Metazoa; phylum Chordata; class Actinopteri; order Cichliformes; family Cichlidae; genus Paratilapia; species Paratilapia polleni. The sequence continues at coordinate 10,661 of VUQI01001456.1, read as the reverse complement.
AGTTTTATTTAATCGATTCAGACTCAACGACTGTCTCCCTCATCTTCAGCAGATATATCAAAGGAAGAAAATCTGGCACTAGCTGGACAGCAGATTAAGTCTTCCTACCTGGGCTTCATCCAGAAGGGGCTGAATTCTCTCTCTGGCCTTCTGCTCAGCTCTCTCAGCCCACTGAGTTGGCGAGACAACTTCAGACCTGTGAACCAAAACACACCCACACCGCAAGCTGTCACAGAAGAAGTTCTGAGGCTGAATTGCTTTAACTTTCAGAGGCTAAATAAAAAATGTTATTTACAGATAGTATCATTAAAAATTATATTTGGAACTTTAGCTTGGATGCAAAATGAGTGTTGAATTAATTAAAAAGACTCTTAAAAAGAGTCTTTCTGTTAAAAAAAAAATTTTTAAATATCTATCCCTTTGAGTCCAAAAAGACAATCACATTACTGAAAATTCCTGAGAGAATTATTTAATCATCGATAATGAATGAAACACATTGGTTTTCAAGGCCAAATGTATTCACACAAAATAGCAGCATTCATCAGGCTCAGTGCTTTCCAAAATATTCACATTCATCTATATACAATATCTATCTATTATACAAGGTACAACACTGTAAACCTTGAGTATATCCTGGTTACATTTACTCTCCAAGCCAATAAACCGATCCACAAACCCTAACATGGCACTTAGAGTTTCACCAGCTGAGAGCAGTTCACAGTATAAAAGATTTATTGAGTGTGACATAAGCATTTCATACAGGATTGAGTCAGTTGATCGTACAGGGGTCTATTGTGTAAAACATATCACCTGTAAACAACTGAATTATTTTGGTGCTTTTACTTGTCACAGTGTCAGCAGAAAAATAGGATACAGTGACTAATTTCTAGCCATAAATCCAATGGAACATTTTTTAATCCTAAGAAATCAATTCTATATCCAATGTTTAAATGCTGTTAAAAGATCTGCAATTTATCCAAATATTTTGCAGTTATTTTTTCAACCTTCAACCTTCATTCCCTTGGATCCATTAAGTCTGCTAAAACTATAATTGTAAAATGTTGTGATTGCACCAAATGAACCATCCAAGGTACAATTTACAGGCACAATAGATCTGTAATAATGGTGCATTTGCATGAAAGTATCCCTGTAACACATTATGGACACATTTGTCAATGTTGTGGAACCCACAAAATTAGAGGGGCTGCATGTGTTCTAAATTAACATTTCACATTTCCTGGGATGCATGCCACACTTCTAAAGGTGAGTAAATAAATAGCAGGCCTACATGTCTCTGTGACAGAGAACACAGTAGCATTAACCCACACATTCACAGTAGTGTAATTAAGTGTTGACTGCAACCTTTGCTCTGCTCGCACTGCATTTTGTTACAAGCCTTTTAAAGTTAGACTCTCCAGTGGCTAATTAGGAAATGTGCAGTGGTCTATGGGAACATATGCTCTCCTTGGTACTGAATGGATGTGCTGCAATCACAGTCTGCATTATGTTCCACTCTTTGTTTTTTTCTGTTCTCTGTAGATAATATTTTCCATGTTGTAATTCCCAAAGTAAATGTTCATTTAATCATGAGTTTGGTACATTGAGCTGAGTAGGAAATGTTTTTTTTCTCTTCTTAAATAAGACAAATGGCAAATATTTATACAGGATAAAGGGCACGTGCATATATTGCTATTCATACTAAGCTTAGTTTAATTCATCTCATTAATTAATCTCTTTCACTTCAGTCAACTGCAGCTTGATAACTTGACATAGTGTCTCTAGAGGTTGCAGTTTTGTCCAAATTGAATAAATAATAATAATAATAATTAGAAAAAAAGACTTCTTGGCTCGATTAATATTCAACAACTAATACGTCAACATGACCTTCAACCTTCATTCCCTTGGATCCATTAAGTCTGCTTAAAATATAATTTTATTAGTGCTGTACCTTAATCTCTGAATGCGTTCAGCCTCTTCTTTACTCAGCTGGTTGAACTCTTTCAGTCTCTGCATGGTCATCTTATCCAGCCAAGCTTTCCTGCATCACCCGGGCAATCATCAAATGAAGCAAAATGTAAGCTCAAAGAAGCTTTGCACATAAATAATTTATAATCCTCATCTTTAATCAGGCTGCTAGCCACTGATTAATAGGGAAGCACAACTGCAGTAATTAAGATTTGATTAAACAGAGACATATGTGGAACACTCAATCAATGAGGTGCTTATAAAACAGGCGAACTATTAATCACTCAAAAAGAGAAATGGCCTCAATCTAGCTGGCACCTGGATTAATTTATTGGAAAGAATTAACTTTGAGTTAGAATCAGAGTATTGCTTCTGGCTCTCAGTAAGTGGGGTCTGACATGAAGGTTAGAAACGACTCTCTGAATACAGAAAGAGGACTCATTATAGTTCCTTTTCCCTAGATTCCATCCATGTGGTATTTTGCCATGACAGATAATCCAATGTGTGATATAGAAATGACACAGATTACAATTTTTTTTTTGCATCATCGGGCAAAAATTCCTAAATAAACTTCTACACACCCTTTGGACTCCATTATCAGGCTTTAAGAATAGCCAGTGACTTTAGATTCTGGCCAATCAGAGGTCTTTTCAGAGGGGCTGTTCTACAAGTGCAGATGCACATGCAGATCGTGCATCCCTAGAGAGTGGAAAGCCTGATTCAATGCTGGAAAATCTTGCAGGAAAAGTTGATATTTTACCACTGGCAACAGCAACAGCTGCCCACACTACAAAGCACCCCAAGACAGACTTATCAATATGATAAGTGTGTTTTATTGCATTTATAATCTGTAATATTATGGTCATAGGTACAATTCCTGCACACAGGCCAGCCTATGTTTGTCTTTTTGCTCCCCCACTGCAAGAACAGCCATGAAGGATGTGCAGCTAATGCCAGGTAACATCCTGGACCTCACCAACATTATTTCTCCGTCATAACCCGAGCCTTGATGTGATGTTGAAACAACAGTAAAACAATTTTATATGTAACATTTTGCGTTGTTTTAGTGCTTAGGTTATGTTAGATTGTAAGTAGATTTACCATGAAAGGAAGTGACATGAAGCCATTTTGAATGTTCAGCTTATCCCTTTGCTAACATAGCCAGTCACGGCACAGCTTGCGTCACACACACTGCCACACAGCTTGTGTCGTGAGCATATGAAATGTGTGCTCATCTGTAGGGAGGGGCCCTCGGACAGTGAGCGAAGAGCAGCAGGAAGAGGGCTTAACTTTGAATTTTTCTTTTCCTTTTTCCTGCCTATTCATGCATTTAAAATCAAGTAAAAAAAAACAAAAACAAAAAAACATTTGAGGTGAGCTTCACCTTAATGCTTCATTCTGAGCTTCTTTCTTCCTTTGTGAGCTCAGGGCTGGCACTGCTTCCAAACTACCTCCCACCCTCTGCTTTGGAGGGTTTGGCAAGGGCTTCACTGGAGAGAAGAGACAACGAGGCTCTGGCCTCTCCCTTTGAGGGGATCTGTTGATAGCAGAGGGATGAATGGATTATAAAGTCAGACAAAGACAAATATATATTATATTAAACGACTCAATAATTCTGAAAAGGTAAAGAGAAAGAGCAATTTGTGTTTTGACACTTAGGTCTCCTATATATACATTTTACAAATTACCTTATTTTCGCATAACAGTTGCTATTCCAAAAAAAAAGATGCTGATTGATTTTGCAGCTATACTCCTTTTACTTGTTTTTATCTGTGTAAGCAACAGTCATGAATGGATGGCTGCACTTTACCAATACCATTGTAGACATAATAATTTGGTAAAATCTACAATCCTATAATGAATACAACCTCTTAGTCCAGCAGCTAAAATTAGTACTTTTCTGATGATGCCTGCTCGCACCCACATTCTGACTAAAAGATGAAAAAAAATCAAACACATTCATATAAAACTAATCACATAAAACTGTCCTTTGTGTTGTTTTGTTTGCAGAGCAGAATATTTCACTATGCATCGATGAGCAGATCTGTACATATTATTTCATACTAAATGTAAACCGTTATCTGGAGATCAGAATTTCAGACATTACAGCAGCAAGGCTTGCAGTTACATAATGACATTAATCATTTGGTGAGCTGAGAATTGTACAGAGAGATAACAGACTCACCGTTGTGGAGGAGGAGAGTGAGGGGATGTAGGTATCCAGGGCACAGAGTGCTCTTTTTGTGGGAGCTGGTTCACTCTGAGCTGAGAGGAGACTGTAGGCTGCTGGAAACCTGCATCTTGCATCTCATTATGCTATAACAAAGAATATAAAATAAATATATAGTCTATTTACATTAACCTCACATTGTTTAGATCTGATCTTTGGTAAAACCTTTTCACAGTATATTATATTAAGTGACAAATCATGTTGCTACTAATATAATACGAAGCCCTTTTTGTGTCTTGTAACATATTCAGTTCAGTTCAAGCCCAGCACCTTCATTGTTTCAGCCTTTTTTCTCTCAGAGGGGAGCCTTTTTCTGCTGTTAGTGTTTGTCTGAGCTCGTCTCTGCAGCTCTCGCAGCTCCCTCTGCTGGGTGAGGCTCTCCAGGCCAGTCCTCAGCACCTCTCTTCTGTTCATGGCCTGTTGAGTAGTTTTGGGTTTCTGTGAGGCCACTCTCTTATCTGCTGACACAAATAAAAAGTGAAACATTTGCTTTATTTTTATCTTAATTGATTTAAGCTCGCCTACATAAAAGTCAAGAGCAAACCACATTCTTTATCCCTTTTAATACAATTCAATTACGATGAAACCCGATGAGGGCACACAACACCACCAATTAGAGAATTTTCTTGCACTCTCGACAGCCAGTTGGATATGTGGTTCAGGTTCAGGTTTCTAGGGAGATCTAGATTACAGTTGAGACTCATTGTAGGTGTTTATGTCATCACTTCCAGAGGATGCCTCTCAGCCCAATAAGACCCAGCAGGACGTAACTGCTCATATACTAAGCAGCAGGGGACCAAAAGCCAGAGTTCTGCACTTCAGATCTTGTTTTCTCACTTCTCCATGGCTCCTGATCAATTTTAAGCCTGGGTACAGCCATTTACTCACAGTGGGAGGCCCCAAGACAACCACGCAAAAGCCCCTGGGGGACTTCAATATACATAGGAGACTAAATGGTTTGTCCATCATCAGCAGGCATACATTTTAGAGCCTCTATCAACAAGGAGGTCTTAAATTGAAATTACAGCCATTATGTAATACCCATGAAGTCCGAAAGTGCATTAATAAATACACAAGGCAAATATATACTCAATGCTCACCACTGACGACTCTTTTGGGATTTTTGGGTTTGCCAGGAACTCGAGTAGTTAATGTGCTGGGACCCCTGGGTCCAGCAGTAGGTGACATGCTGCGATGAAGAGACTTCCTTTGTGGAGGGCATGTTTGAGCCTGCATCTCTTGTTTACTGAGAGCAGAATCCAAAGTCTATGAAAGATGAAGTGACAGCAAAGCATGGGATTATTCACTAATTAAAAAAAAATATATATATCTTTTCTAAAACAAGGTGCGTATTTAGGCAAATTACATAAAATATCAATTAATCCTACAACACAACCTAACTAGGTTTACAGTACTATCAAAAATAATATAACAAAGACAATCACTTGTATTATGCACTGGGAGCAATCATAAAGTGGGTTCATTGTATACTACCTTAAATGCTTACATTAACACTTGAATAAGGCGGGAAGCACTGTCCAGCTTTCCATACATGACCTCAAATCAGAAAACTTAACTTAGGTATAATACAGTCATCTTATTACTTCTATCTGTGATCTACAAACTGCAGTAGATACAGAATCTGTCCTTGTAATGCTCTGCCAAATCTGCACTGCAATTAGTTTCAATGCATGCGTGAGTACTGGACTTGATTTTTGTCTTTATTAGGTAAAATAAGAAAAGTTGGTTCAAGGTCAGGAGACTGTTAAAGGCTGTAGAACACTGCACTGGTTTGCCCTAACTAATATTAAGTTATCTTTCTGCTGATCTTTCTAATGGTTTAAGGTTGTAATCCTGCTGTGCGGTCCCAAAGTTGGAGGACTGTGATTAAAAAGCCTTTCATGTACAGCAGCTACTGTTACATCTCATAACCATGAAAACACACATCATTCTTTGAATACAGAGTGTACTTTGTGCTCCTCACCTCTAGTTTCTGCAGGATGTCGAGGGCCGTCTCAGGCACAGCTGAGCCCTGTTCCACTTCAACCTTAGCTGAGCACAAAGAGAGCTGGCGAATCAGCTGGCCCAGTTCTTTGGAATAAGGAGGCACTTTGCTGTGAGATAGATCTGAGAGTTGGTGGATAAAAACCTGTAAGGCCTTGAGTGCCCCACGGTGGGCAGCTGCAAGCCTGTTTATTGCCATGGACTGAAAGAAGAATAGAATGCAAATAAATAAGAACAGAAATTTCAACTTTTTTTAAACAAAACTCTTTTATAGAATAATAAAACCAGTGCGACTAGAATTATCTTTTGAGGGACAGGAGGCTCTACACAGCAGTAAGTCTGGATGGAGACATACCTTTTTGGTGTCCCACATTTTCTGGCTTCGTAGTTTTTCAATATCATCTTGTATCTCTTTTACCTATTAAATCATTTAAGAGAAGACTATTCAGAGGAGCAGAGCAAAAGGAAACCCAGTGATAGTTTCTTAATTGCACTCGGTAGAAATTTAAATACCTGCTGTTGCAGAACATAAATTATACGAGCTGAGCGAGCTGCCTGCTTCTGTCTGCGTATCTCCAGCTTGTTTTGTTCTTCGGGTTCTAATGGCTCCTCTATTTTCTCCCCTGTCGTTTAAAAAACATTATGCATTATTTATCACCATAATGCATGCAATGTGAAATCACAGGAAAAGTGCGGTGATTGCAGTGAGTTCCAAAATTATGATTACATTTAATACAGGTCAAGATATAGATGCTTTGTGGGCTACCTCTGTTAGCCAGCTCTTCCACTTTCTGAATATACACTTCCAGCTCATTTTGCAGCTTGTGGATCTCATGGCTTAAAGGTGCCTCTTTGGCCTGCTTAAGGCCAGGGTCTCTGGTTGGGGGGGACTGGCCCGCTCTAGGCATGGAAGAAATGGGATGTTTCTGGAACGTGTGCCGTTTGGCTCCAGCTCGGGTCACCTTCTCTTTTGGACTAGATGCTTTTGACATCATCTTGCTTGGAGTGGCAGCAAGCTCCTATTAAAACAGAAAAAAAAACTGCATTTGGTAAACAAGCAACAATTCCTTGTGAGGGACATAATGAAACTATCATAACAGATAGTCTTTATTTCTAGCTTAATAATTAATAAATTATGTGCCATTAAATAAATTACCTGAAGTAGTTCTACATCACTTGTTTCAAAGAGTGAGGCCTCCTGAGAAGGTTTGGCAGAGGATTTTGTCAGCAACTCAAGGTGCCTCCGTCTTAGATCTCGCTTGGCCAGCTTAACAGCAGCCTGAAGCCTCTCCTCAGACAGCGTAGTGAAGCTGAAAGAGCTTCTGGTGCTGTCCACAGTTTCCCGAGTCTCTGACAGTGGCAACAGTCGCTCTATCACAATGGGGGCAGGCAGGCCTACATAGGTAGCACGGTTTCTGGTACTTGCAGGGATGGCTTCATTGAACAGTAGCTGTGGTGTGTAAGTTACCAGTCAGTTTTATCTGATATAAGACAACCATTGTGATAAGGCCAATATATAAACCTATAACACATCATCTGTATCAGTGTATATGTGGTCTGATATGCGCTGATATTAAAACATTTCTTTACAAAACATAAAGCAGAAAAAAGATGCTGGGGTATTTAGGAAATAATGTCATTGCATAGTCCAGCAAAGCAGCCCTGACCTCGGACCCCACTGTTAGCAGATGGTTGCATCTTCAAGGTTAGTAACTGGCTAGTTTGTGAAAGCACACCCATGAAGCCTATATGTATAGAGAGTATTAGCTGATGTATCTGTGTTTGTAGTTTTAAAGCATAAAATCTGTATCAGCACCAAAAATCCAATATCTTTTACGTTTTAACTGTGATACTCAGCCTTGCTTTTATACTGTTAACCAGGGTGAGATTGATCAGTCTTTGATCTCACTAGTGACTACTATAATAAGGCAATATATCTCATTCTGTAGTAACTTACTTCATTTGGTAAACACAATATTTCTATCCCACAATAAAATGTTAAATGCCAGAGTTAATGGCAAGTGAATATCAAATCTGACTGAACTCATCCTGGTACTTCTATCATTGACTTGATTTGGTTTTTACTAAGTTTGCTTATTTGCTAAACAAAAACTTATCTTTGAGGTCTGTAATACTCAAATCTGTTGATTGACATCGGCTACACTCAAAGGTAACATGTACACTCTTTCCTCACTGTTGATAAATAATAAAAACTTATGCTAAAAAAGAAAAAAAGAAAAGAAATGTTTCCGCAACCAACTGATATTAAAACCTTCATTTAGGTACGATCAATTGGAGGTCTGTATATGTATCACAAGTGGCCTTAGTTTTAACAAATAAACTTGCAACTGTAAGTGTACAAGCAAGGATGAGATGCATGTAGTAAAGATACAGCTGAATATTATCAGACTTTCAGTGGTGTTTACCTTGGTTTCGGACATCCCAGCTACTAAATCGCTGCGGCTGTGAACGTTTCGGGCTGAGCCTAAAGCAACCCACTCTCTCGCTTGATTTTGCTGCCCTACAGCCACCTGGGGACCACTTTGCAAGAACTGTGCAGTCATTATACTATAAAACAAAATGTAACAATAGTGAAGAATACTGAATAATGTAATGCTAATGAGGGTTAATTTTGCTAACAAAGTTAATTCAGTCCAGAAACTCCATTTAGCCACTTCGCCGTCGTTTATAACTACTTCTCCCAGTTTCTGTATATGAATTATAAGTCAGCTATGGGCACTGACTCGCTAATTGAAGCATAATTAAAATACAGGACCTAGTTAACCTTTAAAATTTTAGGCTAAGCTTCCCAACAATTTGAAACGGCGCCATGACAACAACAGAGGCCAACAGACGGAAGTAGTTTTTTTTTAAGTACGGCTCGTCAAAGTAGCCAAAATGCCAGAGCAAACGCATTATAATGATATATTATTATATACACATTCTCATAAAATATCTCACATACGATACATCATATTTAAATACTAGAGTATAATAAAGAGTGTAATTAAGAATGAATCTGTTATAATACGATTTGTGTATGCGGTCACTTTAAGAACCTTTGCACAGACCGGAAGTGACTGTTAACCTAAGGGTATTCCTACCAGGATCAGTGTTCAGAGAAGCGGCATTGCTTATTACATTTGTGCCAGTTAGGAGTAACCGTTTAAGTTTGTGCTTTGTCACATTAAGTTTGGTTAAAAATAATGGCCCATTACGAAGAAGTAAATGTGCGCGGGTATGATGAATTCTGTCGGGCTGTGTCAGAGAGAAAAGGCAAAGATATTTATGCTTATTTTTCAGGGGATAAAGACGGGCAAGGAAAGAGCTGGTGTCCAGACTGTGTCAAAGGTAACTTCAGCTACAGATGCTTGCACTTTCTTCTCAGCAGACCTTATGTAACAAACTTTTTGATTGTTCTGTAGTGATTTTTCTTGGTCTTTAAGGATTTTGACATTTACATGGTGCTCCCCACAGCTTTATCTAGAATGTCACGTGATAGAGTGCACTCTTTTTTGGCATATTATTTAGTAAAAGCATATATATTAATCTGCTATTATGTATTTGAAACAGTTGAGATTCACTTATAATAAATTGGGTTTACTTATTTCCTTTACACTCACCGGTCACTTTGTTAGGTACACCTTTGTTAGGTACACCTAACAAAGGTGATTTAAATGACTTTGAACGTGGCATGGTTGTTGGTGCCAGACGGGCTGGTCTGAGTATTTCAGAAACTGCTGATCTACAGCGAATTGGTTTACAGAGAATGGTCTGAAAAAGAGAAAATATCCAGTGAGTGAGCAGTGGGTGAAAATGTCTTAAAATGGCCAGACTGCTTCGAGCTGATAGGAAGGCAACAGAACTCAAATAACCACTCGTTACACCCAAGGTATGCAGCAGAATATCTCTGAATGCACAGTACCTCAAACCTTGAAGAAGATGGGCTACAGTTCACTACAGCAGCAGAAGACCACACCAGGTGCCACTCCTGTCAGCTACGAACAGGAAACTGAGGCTACAATTCGCACATGCTCACCAAAATTGGACAATAGAAGATTGGAAAAATGTTGCCTGGTCTGATGAGTCTCCATTTCTGCTGCGACATTCAGATGGTAGGGTCAGAATTTGGTGCAAACAACATGAAAGCATGGATCCATCCTGTCTTGTATCAGCAGTTCAGAGTGGTGGTTGTGTAATGGTGTGGGGGATATTTTTTTGGCACACTTTGGGCCCCTTAGGACCAACTGAGCATCATTTAACGCCACAGCCTACCTGAGTATTGTTGCTGACCATGTCCATTCCTCTATGACCACAGTGTGCCCATCTTCTGATGGTTGCTTCCAGCAGGATAACGCAACATGTCACAAAGCCCAAATCATCTCAAACTGGTTTCTTGAACATGACAGTGAGTTCACTGTACTCAAATGGCCGCCACAGCCAACAGATCTCAATCCAATAG
>VUQI01001455.1:0-15691 GCA_015106735.1 Paratilapia polleni | reverse complement strand
TTTCCTTTTTGATAGAGCTTATAGTTAGGGCTGGATCAGGTGACCCTGAACCATCCCTTAGTTAAGCTGCAATAGGCCTAGGCTGCTGGGGGCTTCCCATGATGCACTGAGCACTTCCTCTTCCTCACTTCCTTTCACTCTCCATGTGTTTATACACCACTTGCATTTAATCATTAGTTAATATTAAACTCTGTCTCTCTCCCATAGTGTGTCTTTTGTCCTGTCTCCCTCTGCTCTCTTCTGTTTCCCCTCATCCCCAACCAGTCGTGGCAGATGGCTGCCCCTCCCTGAGCCTGGTTCTGCTGGAGGTTTCTTCCTGTTAAAAGGGAATTTTTTCCTTCCCACTGTTGCCAAGTGCTTGCTCATAGGGGGTCGTCTGACTGTTGGGGTTTTCTGTCTAATATTGTAGGGTCTTTACCCTAAAATATAAAGCACCTTGAGGCGACTGTTGTTGTGATTTGGTGCTATATAAATAAAATTGAATTGAATTGAATTGAATAGTGTCTTTCCACATTTGCAGCATCTGTCACCCTCTCTTCTTACTCAGGTTTCACAGAGCTGCTGTGCTGCCTTCTCTTTCTCTTGATTGGTTGTAGCTTTGTCCATCAGCCCCTGGAACAGTCCAGTTTAGCCTTTACTGCTAATCTGACCACAGTTAAGTGTGAAGGAGGTATGGAGTGGCTGTGTCTTTCTTGATCTGCCTGCTTCCCAGAAAGTGTAGTCAGGAAGTACAACTGCTGCCATACTGTGTGTCTCACAGGTGAATCAATCAGCAGATGCATCTATAAGCACCTGAGTCCGACAGCATGAAGGACACAGAGCAACACAAGCAAATGCAGCACACTGTCATCCAGCACAGCTATAGCCTGTTGAGTCTAGTAAAGACTGTTTGGCTTAATGTGTGTATTTCCATCCGTCCATCATTAGCCGCTTATATTCAGGGGACAGGAAGGTTCATGAGGCCTGCTACTTCCAGATTTAGCCTCTATGCCTCTGCCACTCTTCGCATCTGATAGAGGGAGGAGTGGTGAAGGGGGAGGGATGGATGGAGCCAGATTAGGTTGCAGAGTTACAGAGGTTGGCTGGAGGTGAGATCGGTGTAACGGATCTCCCAGCAGGAAGAAAGAAAGACACGTAGACCGACTGGATTCCATGCCGTCTGTAACCTGAAGAAACCTTGAGTTAAGTTAACCCTCTGAAGTCTAAGCCATCATAAGCAGTAACCCTAACTCTATATTTTGGAGAAAGCAAAACTGACTTTTAGAAAGAAATCTGAATAGTTTTTGATGTTTGTCAGCTAGAATGATTATTGCCAAGACTTGGGATAACAATTTAATAAGAAGCAAAAATCACACATTCTGATTGCCCAGGGTTAGGGTCAGGTCTGGGGTCGGGGTTAGGGTCAGGGCTGGGGTCGGGGTTGTCATGGATGACGATGCAGACCTCTGAGGGTTAGGTTGAATGCACTTTCATGGCGTTGCTGTGACTCTAATTTGATGAAGTTGTGAGGACGTTCTGACCATGTGGACACTTTTCCTCTTCACGGTATAAACGGTAAACCAAAACAAAGGGATACTGTGTTGTGTTTGAAATGCCTGCAGCTTTTCACTGAAGTGCTAAGTGTGGTTCAGTCCTTTCACGTTTGATGCATATAAAATGCTGTTCTGTTGTAAAGTCAAAGTACATATGAGTCACTTTGAGTTGGTTTAGTTAGAGCAGCGAGGAGAAGAACAGTTAAGACAAAAATTCCCACAAACAGAAAAAAACAGAACTTTTCTTACTTAACAGTGAAACTAAAAGTGTTTCTCCAAAACTTTCTTATTAGCCAACCCGTGTCTTGGTTTCTGGTTTTACATTTTAAAGGCGGATGAAATGAGTATTTGACTGAACTCTTGAATGTTTTTAAGTTGAGCCTGGAAGCAGCATCAGCAACACTCAGGAACACTTGTTGTGTTGACTGAAATGATATGATTGTGAGGCTGGATGTGTGTGAGACAGATATACAAAGGAAGCCAAAGGAAGAGGCTGAGAGAGGAACATGATGATGTGTGTCTGTGTAACGGAGAGAAAAAAGAACCAAGAAACAGGATGTAGAAATGCGTACTTTTGACCGAGTCAGAATGCAAGAGACTGAGGTTGAGCACTTCCCTACATCGTACCCTTCACCACAGTCTGTTCACTGCTTCAGCTTCCTAAAGTCGGGTTATTCCTGAAATTTCAAGTTAATGACAGTAATGAGGGAGGACAGAGACTCATAGAGGCACTGCAATGATCATAGCACCAGAGAATATAAAAATGAGTGAATTTAGACAGAAAACTCCATGAATCTTACAGATGCTTAATGGGATTCAATCTAATCCCTCAGAGCAGATTGACTAGTTTGTAATATGGTACCTGGATTAACTCTTACTGCAGTTCTAAAGTTGTACGAACACTCCTTCCAGTCCTGCAGCTGCAGACTGCTTTATGCCCATCAGTCAGCATTTCTCAGATTTTAAAACCACAGTTACACCAAAAAGATTCAGCTTTGTTTGATGGTGACCGGTGAGGTGACAGCTCTTCACTGTGTCCCAACAGCAGCACTTTGGAGTCGTACCATGAACTTAGTAAGACTTAATTGTCAGTTCAGGGGGTTCACTGCGTCTCTGGAGGTGGTTGATGAATGCACAGTTGGGTTAAAAATACAATACATAATTATGCAGATGCATTAGATTTGTTAAACAGGGTTTAATTCAGGGAGTCAGAATGGAGCTCCCTCAATATACTGCAGTTTTCCACTAAAAGAAAAGTAAATCTTACTGGGTGACTACAAGCTAAATAAGGATGTTTCACCCGTGATGTTAGCTTTGTGGAACGTCTTTCAGCAGATCGAGCTACCAGATAGTAAACATTCACCTTGATGCCGGGTTAGCTGAAGTGAACTGCATGCAGAAAGCATTTAGTTGGATTGTGTTGGAGTTACTAGCTTCACCAACAAGTATGAATGAAGACCATCCATCAAAAGCAGAAGATGCATATGGGTGTGATCAGAAAGTTCTCAGAACAGATCTATTAAAAAATCATACCTGAAAAAGTTTTTGGCGGATCTCACATTTAAGGTCATGAAATGTGGCGTAGGCTAGCGTGCTAACCCGTGCCAGCTCAGAGCGCATTGAAACGCAGTATTTTGGCCACACAAACAAAATCTTTGCTCACCTGGGCCAGTCTTCAGATACGACTCCCTACAACATCATCACTTCCCTAAAATGAAAAACAAGTTAAAGGATTGCCTCTACGTGCTGGGGAAGATCCAGGTGTCATCGCAGAGGGACATAACAGGACTTCTACTGAGAGATCTGAAAATAGAAACCGTGCTTAAACTGGTCCAGAGGTGAAGGAGAAGATGATCACGAATGTGGGATCTGTTCTCAGATCTTTATGATCACACATTGTATCGGCCTCTGAGAGTCCTGCATTTACTACTAAAAAGTAATACTAGGAATTTGTTTTATATCTACACTGAGATTATCTAGAACATTCTTCTAAGAGCTGTTAGAACTGCAGAGTTTTGTTTTGCTCAGTGGCACCTCAGCAGGCTGAGTGGTTATATCCCGCTGCAGTGTGTGAAGACAGTCAGTCACTTGGAATGACTGCATACATAGATATACACAAATAAATAAAATACAAAGACACACACACACACACACACACCCTGAAGCAGCAGTGATGGGAACAGCCAGTACTTCACAACACTCTGCTTTAGCAGCATCTCACTTCCTCCTCAGTTGGCCTCATTTGTACTCATCACTGCACAAACACACAATTTCAAATATGCAGCAAACACACACACACACACACACACAGACCTTATGATTTACTGACTGACTGCTTGACTGCAGGTCTTTCATTGACTTTGAGGAAATTAACTTTAGATGAAACCACAAAGAGTGTTGTTTTGTGTTTGGCAAACATGACTCCCTGGCTCTTCAGCCTGATTCTCATTCAGACACATCCTCTCGTACTGCTCAGGCGTGGAACAAGAAACACTCGCCACCAGTTTCCCCGTTCATCCATTCATTACATCTGGTCCATGTGTGAGTGAGTGAGAGACAGAGGCTCATGCTCACCTAAATCTCTTTATCTGTCATGTGGTACCAACATTGCATGAGGTCAAGGCCACACACACACACACACACACACACACACACACACGGTTGTGTTACCAGTTGCCACCAGAGCTTGTCTGATTAGATTTGATTCCACAGTAATCCCCATTCACTTGTATCATCATGGTGTATGTATGTATGTGACTGTGTGTGTACTTGTTTAGAGATCTTTGTGAGGACAAATATTCACATGAAACTATAGTTGTGAGGACCAGTGTTTGGTCCTCACAAATTTGAAGGCATGTTTGAGCATTTTTGAGGCTCAAAACGTGTTTTTAGGGTTACAATTAGGTAATACAATTTAGGGTAAGGGGCTAGGGAAAGCATTATGCCAATGAAGTTCCCCACTAAGATGTCAAAACAAGTGTGTGTGTGTGTGTGTTGGCGGGCTCATTTGTGTCTGGCAGCAGCTCCTCAAGTCAGCGGCAGTCTGTGGAAGAACTGGTCATGAGACCAGGATAAGAGCTAAATATAGTAAGATACACACACTGTGATAGGTGTGAGTGTGTGTTTTTGTGTGTGTGTGTGTTTTTGTGTGTGTGTGTGTGTGTGCATGCAGCATCTGTGTGAACCACTGAACTTATCAAAGTTTCAGCACATGAGCATTGTGTGAAGTTTCTTCTTTATGTTTTCTTTTCTGGTTCCCTCTCAGAGGAAACGCAGGACTCTGAGCCCTCTCAGGATCACTCAGACCCGTTTGCTTTTTAAAGGGATCAACACTTTTGGCTGTCACACCTGTAATTTTCTTTAAACACTGTGTCATAGCTAAGTGTGGCACTCTCACCTGTGATGCCTGCTCTGTCAGTGCCTTGGTGATTCTGATGGATTTATCAGTGGGCCACAACATCCTTTGTTATTTTGCTGAATTATTTTCAAGAGCTTTGTAACTTAAAGGAGAGCTATTCTGCTTTTGCTCACTTCCTGTCATGTGTCTCCTGTCCCAGTGCTGGATGTTCATATTAAACATGACCAAAGTTTCTAATAATGAGCTCAGAGTGTGTGCAGTAATGCCTCTGAGCCTCTCTGAACACTCAGTTTATCACAGTTTTTTACACATTGGCATCAAATAGAAGCAATGCTCTTAATACGGTCATGTGGCCCCACCCATCTGCTGTTCAGACCTGCTGTTTGTGAGGGGCAGCCAGTCAGAATAAAGTTGAGGCTGAGGTTGAACTGCTGCACCAAGGCCAAGAAGGATTATGTGAATCATGCAAAGCTGCTCTAACGGAGTCCAAGAATAAAAAGCAGGAAATGAGCAGAATGGGTCACCTTTAATCAAAATGAAACACTGTTATAAATGAGATCTTAGCAGCAAAAGTGGCAGCCATTAAAGTCATTTAAATCTTTTTAATTAACCCTAATATTCATGGGCTTTATACCATCTTACAGAGGCATAGTGATACTTTCTGCAGATGTGCACCACTGATGATCTGAAGGAACAAGGCGTCAGCTGCTCTGCTCTGTGCTGTACGCTCCGAACGGCTTTTACAGATGTTTAATTGTTGGTGGTACAAAACAAGTCATTTTATGCATTTTTTTCATGCTCTGGCAGCTTATCACAGACACTCATCACTATATTTTATTTTACATGTTATCAGTGAATCAGCAAATATAGTTTATGAAAGTGAACTCCTGAAGGTTGATGTGTCACAGGTTTGAATCCTTTTCAGAGGAGACAGAGTAAACAAGCTCGCTGTGTGAATGTAAAGCTGGCTGATGCTGAAAAAAACATTTTGGTGCTCAGTCAAGCTTCTCTGGATAAATAAAGATTAAACAGCGTGAGATAATGATTCCCATTGATCTGCATCCTAATTTAGCTTCCGTCTGTACCCTTGTGAGTTTTCATTGTCTGACTTTGTACCTCAATAATCAAACAGCACATAATTGGCTTTTTGTGGCGCTTATTAAACATGGAGGTGGGGGGAGGGGGGCATCCTTTTTGCTGGCTGTGATTAAGCACATCCTTTCTGTGTTGGCTGTGTAGAAGAAAAATGCGTCGTGAAATTTGAATTCTTCTCATTACCTGTCAACAAATTACTCCCAGGAAGCTCTGCATGTCGCACAGATAGAAGCCCTTCTGTAAACAGGACTGCGACACGATGTAGACGGTGATGTAAGAATACAGATCTGAGGACATGAATGGGAGTCCTTAAAGTGGTTGTTGAAGTTTATGATGAAAGAGTGCATAGTAATTTGTGCTTTTCCGTTTTCTTGTATCTGTTAACTGTGAAAATCTCACTGCACACAAAGAGACTTTAAAGTTAAATTTTCTTTTAAAACCAAGGAAAATAAGCCGGCTTTGCTCTGCAGAAAAAAAGTGCAATCACTTGTTTAAAGAAGATCTTTTGGAAATGAGCTACAAAAACACAAAGATTGCCTAAACTTGAGACCAGACTGAGATGAAGAGTCCTCTGGGTTACCACTCACAAAGAAAAAATTAGTTCTGTCAATGAAGGCTCAACTTTGATTGCTTAACGCGTAATGTTAGGGATGGGCTTTTGAGTCATTTATAAATGACTTCCTGTCAAAGTGACCTACAAGAAAGTGGGAGTTAAAGGAGGGTCCCCAGCCTAGCACGCTGCCTTATATCTTCCATGTCACTTCAGTGTGTGAAGCTGGAAGGTGATTACAGCTCTCCATCCAGCTCCTCTCATCACCATTTTTCAGCTCTATGGGCTGCGTTCTGTCACTTAACCTTCACATCTGTCCCTCCTTCCCATTTCCTATATTACACTGTTTCTCAGAGACGGGTTCAGGGCATCAGTTTGGATCATTACAAGCTCCAAAAAAGGGTAAGTTCTCACACATCAAAGGTGCTAAAATATGTCAGTAATCCCACCAAAGCCGTTGTTTCCTCCATTTATTTCTACCAGATTAATCCTGTAATTCATCCACAAACTGTTTAGAGTGGTAAGAGTTTGGGAAAGGTGCATTCATTGTAACTGATCAAAGGATGTGTGTGTTGTGTAGCTAAAGTCAGGATCGAACCTCCATCATTTCCATAAAGACAAAGAGCAGAAATACGTCTAATGGATAAAAAAGGGAAAACTGTGCATTTCTTCCATAGTCGGATTATTTCAGTGATTCTGCAATAAATACTTGTGCAACATCTCCCATTTGGTAATCTAAAACCTCCTGATCCAGTGCTTTAGCCTTTCAGAGCTGCAGGCCGTGAGGTCAGACTGCTCGCTGTAAACCAGCTAACCATCTGCAGCCCAGAGTTGACAGAGCTTGACCTTGTATGGTGTTGGTTCTGTATCTGATCGAGTGTGTGTGTGTGTGTGTGTGTGTGTGTGTGTGTGCACCTAAAGGGAAGTTTGGACAGTCCAGAACACTCACATGACTGGACTTGTGACTGACCTTACATAACATTACAAAAGGCCTGCTGTCCGGCTGCCAGGAGAACAGCAGCCAGAGCTTTGATTCCTGTGTGTGGATCAATAAAGTGCCACATTATTACCACATTATTATCAGGCCCATGTAACACACATTTTTTACTGTCGGCTGTAATTTTTGGCACAAAGTTTGGAGTAGATGTGCCAACACTCTGCACTACAGACTGAAGTTATATCCGGTTTAATGCTATCTTTAGTATGTGGGGCATCTAACATTTAAAAATGAGGCATATATCCTCCAGTGTCATGCAAATAAAATCATCTACACATTTTGTCAGAAAGACAAAATGAGTGTACTCTATAAACACAGCATATCATATGGATTTTGATTGGCTCGTATGTTTGGGGGCAAAATTCACCTATACATGACCTTTAAGGATACTTGGGTGCACGTCTCTTTCCTGTTATCCCAGGTGTGTTTCTTCACTTGGCTTCATGCTTTTTTCTTAAAGAAAAAAACTTGTTGGCTTCACCCCTGAAGGCTTAACTCAGCTAATGATTTCAGCCTCCGAGAAATGCTTGTGTAACTCCAGTTCCAGTCTACATGGAAAACATGGAAAGACTTGGAGCTTGACGTCAGTCAAACAGGAGATAAGCTTTAAGGAATCTGTCCTAGGTGTGCTTAAAGATAGAAATGAAGGATGCAGTCTTCATCCAGCAGAGCCTCGCTGGCCTTTCCACATCCACACGCTCGTTTTAGCCCAGATAGCTCTCCCACGTGCAGGCTCGCTATAAATAGCACAGGTTTAATGCGCGATTGTCCCGGCAGGCTTTTTATGACTGAACGGGCTGGTAGGTTTTCACTGTTTTTACTCCGGCACAGATTTACCACAAATGGAAGCCACTACACTTCATTTTTTTACACCATCAATACACCATGAGGCCCTTTACAAGCAGCTGTTAGCAAGTAGATTTTCAAAAGGTCAAAGGTCAGGAGTAAATCATGAAGAGACATGATTCATATGAAGATTACCTCTGCTCTTACATTATATCTCTGCCTTTTTGTAACCCTGCATCATTTCTGTGGTAGACGCTCATAATTCAGAGTAATAGTTTCTTCTGTTTAGGAAAGCCTTCATCTCTAAATGAACTTCCTGCCATTTTCCTTGAAGTTTGCCCCGTCAGTAACTTCAAAGGTGTCTGTATTCCACATTAATTTCATGCCCATTTGCTTAATCTGCCCATTCTAATGCTCCATTTAAGCAGTAATGGATTTGGAGACACACTGACTGATGCTTTCATTCCTGATGTGCCACTGTGTTCATGGTGCTGCCAAATCAGGGAAGAATAGACCTGTCTCTACCTTATTTTTCTTTTACTGAGCATAACACATTTATTTTTCCCAGAGAAGGATGACTGAGCACCGTGGTGTTATTCAGCAAAACACCTCTCATTTATATTCATATGGCGCACTCCTGGCTTTCTTTTTTTGCTTAAGGCCACCTCAGTCGGGTGTCAGATGAGCTTCTTTGTGACTCAGTGCGCTGAGATTTTATAAGGATTCAAACATGCAAACGTAGGTGTCGACTTGCTGCTCTCACCTTTCGGTGGGTTCCCATCCTTACTCGGCTGATCGTGGTATGAAGTGTGTTTGATGAGTGCAGAAAGATGACAACCTTGACATTGTTCAGCAGCTTCAAATCTCTATTTATGTTCTCCAGCCTCCTCCAGAGCCTCTGCACTCACTGCACTCACTCCTGTTTGTCCTGCAGCTCACACATCAACTCATACTGATGACCTGAAGAAATGATCTGCAGATGAGTGATTTAAAGTGTCAGAATATCAGGCTATGGCCACAGCAGGAGCTGCTGTGGAGAAACTGTGAATGCTGAAGTGGTGCTGTGAATGTTCGACAGTTTTGCTGCTGCTTTACTTTTGTAACTCCTGTAAATCCACTCATTTGGTTGGATATTCCTGTTTGGATCGTATGTTTCTGTTTGAAATGTTTAAAATGAGCTCAGTGTCCTTATAAGCAGTCTTTCCTGGAAACGGGAGCAGAGCAGAGGAGGCGGCGCTCCTCGCTGAGCTGCTCATTCGCCTGCTTCCTCCTCCTGGCGTCTGTGACTCATGTTGTGAAGCTTTCAGGGTCTTCATCACTATTCAGAGTCAGTGCAGCATTGTGAGCATGCCGCAGCCACGTATCGCCTTCTGCTGCAGCGAGGAAGTTAAGACGCGTGTCACGTGTGTGATGTTGTTCTCGGTCATGTTTGGGCGTTTTTACACACGTGTGATGTCCCATTGTGTGTGTGTGTTCATGTAACACGGGCCAGTCTCCTCACAGTGAATGCGTGTGTGTGACGGAGAACAGGACACACCAACACATCCTCATATAAGGCAGAGGACTTCACTGTGTGTGTGTGTGTGGCTCATGCTCTGCTTTGCCTGTTTTCTGATACAACATGTGTGTGATTCTGTGTGTTTGTATCATGTCCAAGGATGGATTTATTGATTGACGGCTGTGGTGGAGAGAAGGAAGGATGATGGAGGAAGGAGTGGAAACAATCAATCAGCCTGTCCTCTGAGCCACGACAGGGAGCGATGGAGGGAAGAAGAAGAAGAAGGGAAGAGATCATAGGGTTAGAGAGAGATGGATGGGTAGAAAAATAAAGAAAGTTAAGAAAGAAAGTGTTGGTGAGAGCAAGAAGGAAAGGAGTAAAGTGGAGAAGAAGGAAATGAGGAGAATATTAAAGTGATGGGTAGAACAGGAGAAAAGAGATGTATGAAGAGGAAAGAAGATAAAATATAACAGGAGAGGCAGATGCTGAGAAAAAGGGGACACAAAGAGAGGGAAAAAAGACTGGAGGAATAGGAAAATGTGCTTTTTCAAGGAAACTGCAAGTGAAGGAAAGAGGAGAGGGGCCAAGGAGGGATAGGTGCATGAAGGTAAGGAACATGGAGAAGATGAGAGTGGGATAAAAAGGAGAGGGAAGGATGGGGGATGAGTCAGAGCCACGTGAGGAGGATGTGAGCTGCATGATAAAGAACGTACATGCACAGCGAGGTGAAAACACACCTGCATCAGCAGCTGGGGGAGACGAAGCTGAGGGAGGGTCTTACAGAGGGCGTCCTCTCCTCTTTCATCTCCCCCTTCCTCCGCCTTCTTCTTCTGCTCCTCTGTGAAGTCATGACCGCCCTCCCCCGCTTTCCCTCGATTGCTCTTTTATTCTCTCTTCTGACCTACATCTTCATTCCTGCATCCTTCTTCTTCTCCTGTTTCCTCCTCTGCCGCCATTCCTCCATTCATCACCTCCTCCACCTCTCTCTGCTTTCCATCCACTCTGCTGATTCTTTGACTCTTTGATCATGTCTTCTCTGTTGTTTATGAAATCATAAACGATATCAGCTCATCTTCTCTATTCTTTGACCCGAATAAACACACTGAATAGACACACATAAACTGAGACACACACGAGGCAGCGTGGGAAGAGCTGAGGGCTGCGTGGCGTTTTCTGAGGTCGTAGATCGAAGCGATAATCACCACCCGATACACTGTGACTGAAAACTACAGCTGGATGTTGGTTTCTGAGTAATGGGAAGTAAATGTGTGTGTGTGTGCATCATGTAGTGTGTGGAGAGGAGATTTGTGAAGAGCTTTACAGACCTAACTACTCCAGTTTTGTAGGACAGTAAGAAGCATGTTAGCAGTGAAGTAACGGCGGCCGTCGGAGGTGATGCTTCTTTAAATACGTTGTAAGAACATTTTTAAAAGTGGAAAAAACAAGCAGCAGTTCAAAAACAGGCTGCCAGCAAAACACTGAAATAATGAGGCAATAAGTGCAGGACAGGGAGAGAGGCGAGAGACTGATGATGATGAACTGCTTGGTAGACGTGGAGATAACTGATTATTGTAGCCTTTTGTTAATTTATCACCAGTGTGTGCTGGATGTTGATTAAACATAGGTTTTTGGGGGGAAATACAAATACTGTTAATTGCTTTTATGAAAAATCTGTTGATAATTCATCATGATAAAGAAGGAGGGAAGAGGACAGAGCAGAGCAAGGAGCTCACGCCAACATGTTTCTCTCGTCACATTTTTATGGTTAGAAATCTGCTTCTGAACCTCTGCAGGTACACAGTTTACAGGTCAGACTGAGCTTTGAGCTGCTGCTGCTGCTGCTGCAGGTCTGTCTGCTGGACACATTAAACACATAGTTATTGCTCATGTTCATAATTTAAAACATGTTTTTTTGTGTCACACATAAGTACAGTCAGTTCATTTAGCTTTGCAGACTGCTCTGCTAGCTGCTTCAGCAGGTCTGTCAGTTGAAACAGATAAAAATATGAAATTGTTTACTAGTTTTGTCCTGGGACAAAATGTTCTGCAGACTTAGTGACAAAACACCAAAGAAGGGACGTGTCGGTGAGCTCGTCAGTCGGTTAGAAATGGGGCTATCTTCGAGGAAAACTGATGTGTTTGATTCAGTTAAAAAGACGGTTTAACTGGTCGATCCTGTCTGCTGGCTCAGTGACAACACCACAAACAAAAGTGTGTGTGTGTGTGTGGTAACTGAGCACGTTTCCTTATCATTTATTCAATAGGACACTGGTTTCTCTGCTCATGCACGTTAAGGAAGGAATTTGTCCTCCTTCACTCTCCTCCTGTAAGAGACCACAGAGTCGTTTCCCATCACAGTGAGTCACACGCAAACTTCCTGCTCTTTTTCTTTTGCTGTTCACAGTGACGTGGCTCAGTGTGTCTGCTATGGCTGCAGGCCACATGGAGCCTCGTTTATAGAGAAGTTCTGCAGGGTATCACAAAACCAAGCACCAAGATTCCATTAAGTTTCCACGTGTGCCTGAGAGCATTTCAGAAATTCTTGATTTGGGAGTGGGATGTCTTGCATGGGTTGTAGCGTAAATTAAGTGGGCTTTATGAGCCGTTGGGTGTAACAGACATTTTACAGGATGTTGTGGGGTTTGTTAAGGTGGTTTCTGAGGTTACTGAGTTCTTCAAAGGGGTCACTGAGGCGTGTTTTAGAGAAGAAGTTATTGGTGCCTGAGGAGGTTATTACTTTTTGAAAAGGTTGTAGGTTTCTTTGAAGGATGCAGGGATCCTTTTGGGGGTTACATTAGTCTTTGCTAGTGTTTTAAGTGTTCTTTTCAGGGTCTAAGGGTGTTTGCTGAGGTTGCTCAGTTCCTTGGGGGGGCTCTAGAAGTCTTTAGGGAGAGCTTTTGGGCAGCGGTCACTGAATGATTTTGGTAATGGGAAATGGTTTTTGAGGTCTCTTGTTGACTCAAAGGTCCTAGATACTAGACAGGCTTTTAGATGTTCTTGAAGAGGTTCTAAGGGGTCATAAGGTGGTTACCAAGGTCCTTGACTGACTTTAATCCTAATGCGGTTCCAGGGGTTCTTGAACGTAAGCATGTCTTGAAATTCATCAAGAAGGTTTTTAATTTAGTCTGCAACTTTGCTGTTTAATTTTATGCAATGGTAAGATTTCCTCTTTGCAAACTGATGCATTGCTGCTAAAATAAAGGTGCCCTGAAGTGATCTTCATTGTTCTTCTTTTTTCTGGGTTACTCTTTCAGTGTTTATGCACAGAGCGAATTACATACTCTCCAAGATACTGCACAGAGCTCACAATACTTGGAGATATTTCGTACTTAAAAAAACCCTCAGAAACAGAGCTATATCAACCATCTGCCACCGTGACCGAAGACTCCACAGATCAGAGCAAAGAGTGCAGCTCATTTCACTAATACAAATCCCGTCAGCCAACAAACAGGAACTAATCACCTGCAGACCTCTGCGGTCACAGTTGCACGTTGTTGTGAGCCACAGTGAGATGTGCAGGATAAATACATGAAGACACCCCCACAGTGAGAACTGGTGCATGTGACGTATTTTCTGTCTGATATTGCATTGTGACAGGCCGGATGCGTCTATTGGTTCAGTGTTGAACGTTCTCTAACTTGGAAGGCTCATTATCTCTAATGAGTAGCTGTTGAGAGATGAAGGGCTGTTGATGAGAGCTCCTTGTGACGCTGACAGTGAACAGTGTAATGCTGTACAGTATAGAGGCTTTTATCCAAAGTGCCTCACAGTACTTTAGCTGCATAGATATTTCAGAAAGGGCGGCCCAATGGGAACTGAACCCTTAATTCTTACAATAGTCCTTCTGACAAAGTTCACAGAAACACCAGATCCTGTCAGTGTCACAGAAGGAGAATTATCTTCCTGTTTGTGTTTCAAAGAGCAGTGGTTACAGAGAAAGCATCATCTAATTGTTATGACAAAGAAGAGCAAAAAGACACACTCAGACTTTTCTCCAGCTGTGATCTTTGTGACGTGCACATTTTTGTATCCCAAAAGAACCAAAACTCCCGGGAATTTTGCTTTGATCTTGATGTTTAAGTAACGTGACCTTTCCTTGTCTTTTTCCATCTTCAGTATGGGGAGGAGGAGGTGTGTTCCGACCGCTTGGACACCGACTTCGCGGACATCGACCTCTCCCAGCTGGACACCAGCGACTTCGACAGTGTCAACTGCCTCAGCGAGCTGCAGTGGTGCAACGACCAGACGGCAGATGTGTCACCGGCCTCCATTCAGTACAGTCCAGCAGATGAGCTCTTTGAGGTGAGGTTTCATCACCATTGTACAGCACATTTACACCGTACTGTGCACTGGTGAGAGCTGCCATCGAAAACCTAATGTCTTTTCTCTAAAATCCTTCTTCTTTTAAAGTGAAGGTACAGTCTTGGCTGTTTTATTCCTACTACCTATGTTCATTAGAATTTCTTTAACTCTTGGAAGAGTAGACATTCAGCAGATTTTACAAGAGATGGGATTCAGAGCAGGCAGATGAAGCTTTATCCCCTGGTTAGTGTTTAGACAAAGTTCCTGTTCTGTGAAGGACTCTTTTAACACCACAGTGTACAAAATATCTGCTCCTTCAGATTATTTTAGTGAAGTGAGGAGAGCACGAGGTGTCAGGCCAGAATCATGCTGCAGCACTCTTCGTTCCACAGAAACATGCTGAAACGCTGCAGGCTGTTTTCAGCTCTTCACACCAAACACTTTGGATGACTTGTCCAAATCCTTTTTTGGCACCTTCTTGTTTTGTGAGACCTTTTGACCATAGCTGTTGTTTTATGAAGTAATGAAACTCACTGCTTATAGCTCATGCCTTTCATGGATTTTGATCTCAGAAGCATTTCGTAAAGGAGCCAAAGTTTCCTTTGCTGATGTATGTGTAAAACCCAAACCCTTCGCCTGACCCTTGTGCTTAGATTTGGACATGCAGCATGTCTCTCAGGGCACTGCCAAGAAAGTAATTCCCAGTTATGCTGTGTGTAACATGATGATGGAAGCAGTCCATCAGTTTGAATCGGCCCAGTGCTTCAACAGGGCCGATGAAAGCCCTGAGGCTCCGGTGTCCGGTGCCCTTCCTGGATGAATTCAAGGAATACCCTTCTAATTTTCCTTTGTCTGAAAGCCAGCCCGGGATCATTGATCCCCCGTAGTCCCTGCAAAGTCTTGTAGTCCTATTATGGAGGCTAAATTGAGTGCACCTCGAGAATAAAAAGGCAATAACAGAGATAAAGTAGCATTCAGGTCCAGATCATCTGCTATGTAATGCAAGTCTGCTGATGGAAATTGCTTTGATGCTGAGATGTGCCACAGAGTATTGGTTAAATGAAGACAGGCAAAGCATTATGGGAATTCAGGTAAATGAACACTCACAGTCTCTGTCTGCGCTCTGAGACCCTTAGTTTTTATTCTTACTTCTATCCCCATTAGCCGACGCCTGACTGACTGTTTGTCTTCCTGCTGCTGACACAAAACCAAATTTTACGACATCTCAGGATGGCTCATAACAGCTGATAAGGACTTTGAGAGGACTACTGGTCCCTAATCGGACCAGGAGTGACATGTTTAGCCGCATGTTCTCTCTGAATCGCTGGCTGTCTGAGTGGTGTCCAGAAAACAATGTGGGCTTCATAGATAATTGGCAAACTTTCTGGGGAAAACCTGGTCTTATTAGGAGAGACGGCATCCATCCCACTTTGGATGGAGCAGCTCTCATTTCTAGAAATATGGCAGAATTTTTTAAACCCCCCAAAATGTGACTATCCAGAGTTGGGACCAGGAAGCAGAGTTGCAGTCTTACACGCCTCTCTGCAGCTTCTCTCTTCCTGCTACCCCCCCC
>VUQI01001454.1:0-11301 GCA_015106735.1 Paratilapia polleni | reverse complement strand
AGCCAAAAACCAATGAAAAAAAAAAAAAAAAAAAAGAAAGAAAGAAATAATCGACCAAACACAAATTTCCTTACTTTTTGTTGTAAGTTTATACATACAAATGCTAAAATGAGTAAATAGTAAATGTATTGTTTGTTGAAAAACACGCTAATTTTAAGTTTCATGCAATCAATACATTTTAAAAAAATAAGGGGTGTCATGATCTGTGAGTTTTGTTGTTCTCAATCCTTAGTTTAGATTTTTCTTGTTTGAGGTTTTCTATTTTCTTTTAATTGTAGTTAGGACTTATATGGTTTTTGGATTATGTGTTTGTTTGAGTTTTCTAGTTAATTTCCATTCCTAGTTTTGATTAACGTCTGGTTTTGATTTTCTGTATATTTCTCTGAATAATCTAGTATTAATTCTTGATATTTTAGAATCCTAGTTTCTGTGTAGAGTCATAGGTTATATTTAAGTCCTTGAGTTTCTGTTTATCCTACCTCCCCTGTGTTTCCCATATCTTGTTGTTTAGTCTCAGTCTCTGTATTCAGTGATTGTTATGCCACTTCCTATTTTATTTGGGCAGTCTTTTGTCCCTTGTGTCTTGTATTTAGTTTTGCTTCCTTTGTCTCTTTATCCCTGATTTGTCTCACCTGTTGGACCTAGCTGTTCCCTATTCCCCTGCTTAGCCCTAGTGTGTCATTTAGTATAAATAGCCCCAGTCTCCCCTTGTCCTTTGTTGTGATGTCTGTTATCCTTCCTTGTGTTCTCCTGGTCAGTTGTTTAGTATTTTGGATTTTGTTTACGTTCTCTCCATCTGGTTTTTGCATGGACTCTGTTGTTTTGTTTTGGATTACCCACCTTCTAAATAAAGGTGTGTTTTCAGTTTATTCAGCCAGTCTGGTGAGTCTGCATTTGGGTCCTCGTCTAGCAAATCATGACATTGGGATACTGACATGTTTCATCATTTCCTCTTGTAACTCTGGGAATGGAGGACACCAACTGCTGTGGTTTTGAAAGCAAAATTATTTCCTATTGTTGTTTGATATGAGTTCCACTGTTTAACAGTTTGGGATCTCCTTTCAAGGTATTCTTAAAATAAGCAAAGAATTCCCTGAAAAGGATGTCACATGGGTTGTAGTATCTCTTGCTCTGAAACCCGTGTATGTCATTTAGCATTAATGCTGCCTTCACAGGAGAGTAACCTATCTGTACATGTGATCTAATGCAGTCTCATGTCATTACTGGATTTTAAACTATGCACATATTACAAGCCTCCATTCTTTAGCCTACAGGATGCAGCATCCAGCATTTCAAAAAAGTATTTCAAATTTTGATTCATAAGACTGTAGGATGAATTACCATTTCACTTCAGTCCATCTTAAATAAGCTCAGGTCCAGTAGCAGCATTTCTGGATCTTGATCATTTTTCTTTTTTTTCTTTTTTTTTTTGCCGTGTGCATCTGTTGTAGGCATGCCCTTTTTTCTCTGCCCGTTTAAGCATCATATAATTTTCTGTTTTTTGTTGCCCCTGTTGCAACTTTTTTGAAATGTGCTGCTGGCACAGATTAAAACAATAAATACACAAAACGAAAAATAAAGTTTTTACTTTACTTTATATTTAACACAAGCACTTCCTTTTTTTGTGAAATAGGATTATAAATAGTATCAGTAAAATCATCAAAATGACATTTATATTGTCAGAATGTAAAAAATTAGCTGGCATTGCCGGTACACTGTTACTTACAATAATTATGTAACCACTAGTGTTCGTTAATTAGTAATCGAATGCGTAATGATCACCATCTTCAAGAAACGTATTCAATACGGTAAAATCACACTGTTCCACTGTGAAAAGAATCACATTCTCAAACAAATGAAAAGGACACAACTTGTTCACTCTTGAACTGCATCCAAGCAAGAAGCCATTTGTGAAATTGAAATCTTTTTCCACATCCGTTATGTTGTATCATTTCCTTTTTCTCTATAGCGCTCCATCTGGGTTTGTGAAAAGGCCAAATAATCTGTTCAATTGGACCCACTGTGCTCATATTTCCTGGTCACATCTGCCAAGCAAGCCTTGTCAGCTGCCACTCGGACCTGTCCAATTACGTTCCAGTTTGGGGCAGAGTCATACATAGAAGGAAACACAGATGGATTCCCAGTCTGGATAGATCTTATAATGTTATAGGCATTATAGTAGCATGAAAATGATCAGTACTGCATCATTTAAAGGCAGAGACTTTACTTTGGTGAACTGGTAATGAGAGAGGAAAGTACTGGAGAGATCTCTAATCTGTGCTAAACAGGGACAGTTATATTATCACTTTTCTGTACAGCATGTCTGAGATAGAAATGCAAAAATTTGCCCTCATGCAGTCAACAAAAGTCCAACAGAATTATTTACTATAAGATGCACAAATGTTTATTCTAACCATAAATCTGGAAATAAATCTTTAATACATGAAAGGTGGTAGTGCTTGCATTCATCCAAGCCTTATCCCTAGATTTATGGAGGCCAAATCACTCAGTCTCTGAGAGACACGTTTACTTTCACAGAGCCTTCGTCATCAATCACAATGCAACACCAAGGACGACCTGATTTCTCTGACATATGCTGTTTGACAAACTCAGATTGACTGGCAAAATGGAGTGTTCTTTTTAACTCTCATTTATGGGTTGCATGTTGAATAAATGCTATACCATTTTGTGTGGTCTTTGGCCTATATTCTCAAGAATATTTATACAAGATTATTGTCAGGATAAATGTAATCATTTACATTACAAAGATCGTCCAAAAAAAATGCATTTGTAATGCTGTTCTTCATGTGCCCAAGCACATCCATATTAAGATTTTGAAAGGATGAATTTCTTTTGTCAAGAAAGGCTAAACTCATTTACTTTGATGCATTTACTTGATAGCATTTCTGCTATCAAGTAAGTGTAATAAACAAATGAGTCCATCTTCTTGTTGCTTGCGGGCATTATTTATTAGTCTAATCTGTATCCGTATATCTGATCGTGTTTCAGAGTCCAATTGACTGAACTGTTGTTTTTCTTATTTCCTTATAGTTATTACATTTCATTCTCTGAATACTTAAGATTTTTTTTCATTTAAAATTATATAAAACATTTTGCTTTTGCTATACTACCACTATGTTTACAGCACAGCATTAACTGGCACCTTAACATGAAGTGGCATATCCATTTAATGGAAAGTACAATTTATGAATAGTAATCAACCCAATAGATTACAGTTTGGCACAGACAAGCACAAATATGCACACACAAATTATATAAACATAAAAATAACAAAGAGAGCTGGCATAGTCCACAGAAGCTCTGCAATTTGGTTTGGTTCCCATTTGCAAGGGACACATTGGTCCATGTTGTCTGCCTTTTATTTCCATTCTTGAAAAGGTCTGGATGAACTTTCTTTCATGGTTTACATGGAAGGCCCATAAAGGGAATACTGGATCTCTGTGTACCAACACTGATGCTTCTCATGGGCAAAGAGAGTTGATGGGTAACATTAAATGATTGCCTTTAAAAAAAAAACCCAAAACAAAACAACAACAAAAAAAACCCAAAAAACATAAGATGTCATTTATGAATGACTCGCTGCAGTGGTATTTTATTGTTGCTTTTGTTAAATTTACTCTTGAGGAAAGCGTAGAGAAATGCTTATGAGTTCATTTCATTTTCTGTAAGGCCTATGTGTGTTGTGTGCATGACCAGTATGTGTGTGTATTTGCTGTAAAAACTGCTTGGCTCTATTATGGTTCCATTTGGCACTAACTTAAAAAGACTTTGGGACATGTAAGGTTCATTAAAAACCATTAGCCCCATGAAATGTTAATTGATTCAGGGCTTGAGAACAAACAGTATTTCAATGTTGGATTCATGTTGATGTAAGACATCTTATCAAATGATTCACTGATTCTCTCTCTCCTAAAAAAGTAGAGGAGCTGTTGTAGTACTATTGTTTCAGTGCACATATGTATGTAAAAGCAAAAAGAAAAAAAAAACAGATCCCAAATATTGCTGTGTAGCCTTAGATATGATGCAGACACTTTCAACTTAATGAAAAGACACCATTTAATCATAACCTTATTCATTTTAACTTGAATTCTTAAAAGGTAAATGTGATGGCCAGGACCCTCTTACAGGCTGGTAACGTTTTAGGTGAAGCTGAAATCCATTTGAAGTAATTTGTATTTGGCAGTACGGGTCTTTCTGGAAACAGAGGATTTTCCTTATTTGTCCTTTCTTATATGTAGCATCCAGTAGGAGTCTGCTTCAGACACATTTGCACTCCTGGAAATACTCTGAATGGTGTAGGTGAGGCAGCTGCCTGGATAGAGCAAGCAATGGGCAGCACACATGACAACCACTTGCTAGAGGTGAATGCACCAGAATATTAGTTTCTCTATTCAGCACAATCCAACATCACATGGACTTTGTACTAGGGAGCTGGCAGGTTAAAGACCAACTAATGCCTTAGTTGACAGCATAGGGCATTTCTATTTTCACCTGCATCTCTGTCAGGTAAGACACTGGCTGTGAGCACAGCTGCAGTTGCTCTGCCTGGCTATGACAGATGCTGGATGGTGCGGCCATAGATATGGTTACTTTGCAAACTTTGTATTTGGAAAGGTAACATAAAATGAATTGTGTTGTATGGAAATATATCACATTTAGTTGTAAACTCCCCTCCATTTTAGGATATAATTTGCACTTGTTACAGCCTTACATTTTACGGTCCACTTAAGTAGATCAGGAAAATAAAGGTAAAAAAGAGGAAAACATCTGAAAATATAGTGGCTCATAAAAGGCTGGATTTTGTGTCTAAAGAGGTTTTTAAGTGAGGTATTCCAAATCCAGGGAGCGCTTACAGCTGTAGAGGCTTTGTCACCTTTTTGCAAGCTTGGTACTTGCAACAGCCAAGAGAGGCTTGAGAAAAAAGTGAATTAAAATGTGTATTGAATTAACACTAATTCGACCTTGAGATTAGTCTTTTGTTGAAATAGTACATTACCTGAACTTGTGGCCCATAAAAGAAACTAAAATATTGATGGTAAATAGAAATAGCTATGCTTCCATATTATTGTCTAAAATCATATATCTCCATCTTTGTTTTATTGTTTATTATGTCTCTGCAAAGTTTTCTAAGGTAGTCTTTAAAATTGTTTCCCATGGTCTGTAGAGCAAGACTGCCTTGACTGCAAGTAAAAATAAATATATAAATAAATCATTTGTGTGTTGCATTGACATCAACATCTAAAGGAGAACATAATATCTGCAGGACTGGTTGCATGGAGTTTTCTAAAGCGCCACAAAATGCCCTAAGGCAGCTTATGTGAAATACACACAGGCCTTATCTGTTCAAGGCATGACAGCAATGAATAAATCATCAATAAATATGATGGTATTGAAGGCAAGAGTGCGTTTATGTGTCTGAGTGAAGCTCACTCTTAATGAAAAGAAAACACTGGTGCGGAACAGGTAAAGGGTAGCATATGTATATGAATCTAGAATGGTTGAATTTTCCAGTAAACAGTAGATTGAGAGCGGTTCAGTCATCAATTGAAAAATGTTAATTTTCATAAAATCATATGGTAATCAGTAATGTGAGAGAAAACTCAATTATTTTTCTTCTTAGTTCTTTCAGACTGGAAACAGAGTGGAGAGTGGAGTAAGTAATAAATTGCCGCAATCTCCTCACACCTGCATCTGTTGGCAGAGACTCCCATCACCCACTTATCTCTGTCTTTTGAAGTCATCCTTCCATCAGGTCAGGGTTTCCTCTTCTGTCTCTTACATCAGATTGCTTTTCTCTGTATTTAACATCTTAACTAACTTCCTTTTTTTTCATATCAATTAAATTTTCAGTTAAATTTCATCCGTATAGCACCAGTTTAAAACAGCAGTTATCTCTCGGCATTTCATGTTGTAAGGTAAAGACCCTACAATATCAGACAGAGAACCCCAACTATCAGATGATCCCCTAGGAGGAAGGACTTGCCAAAGGTGAGGCGGAAAAACTAACTTTTAACAGGAAAAGACTGCCAGCAGAACCAGACAGGGAGGGGCAGCCATCTGTGGCAACTGGTTGCGGGGTGAAGAGAAAGAGAAGCGAGAAAAGAGATGCAAAAAGAGACCAGTAGGCAAAAAGTTAATGACATGCAAAAGTGGCTCATAAATGTGATGGAGATTGAAAAGAGGGTAGTGGAGGAGAAGCACTCAGTGCATCATGGGAAATCCCCCAGCAACCTGAGCTTATAGCAGCATAACTAAGGGATGGTTCAGGGACACCTAACCCAGCCATTACAAAACTAACTGGCAGTATAATGTTTAAAACTATACTAAAGAAATATAATATGCATAAAATATTTGTTTAGCAGGCTCACTATACAGAGAGTTGCATAATTAAATGAGCTAAGAAATCAGATAGCAGCGGATAATTGCTTACAGTAGGATGCAAGGTACTTACATTCATCAACAGCTGCCTGTGCAAAATCCTCCATATTTAGGTGCCAGAGATTACCAGCAAAGAACTGTGGACAAGAACAAACCAGGAACCAATAGCCATGCAAATTCTGAGGAGAGCTGGACTGGCCACACCCTCAGTAAATTACTAGGCAGGTCTTGACCTGGAATCCACAGGAAAAGAGGAAGGGTGGAATGCCCAGGAATACATAGCGCTGGGACACCAAGCCAGAAATGCTGAGAATTGGACACTCCTGGAGGGATTTGGAGAAGACTGCCCAGAGCCAAGTGCACTGGCGGGGAGTCAATAGCCTATGCTCCTTGTGGGGCAAAGGGGCTTAGAAGAAAAAGGGTGCACAGTGATACAATATGGCTCACCACGCACATCAGAGTGTGGTATGCCAACACCAAGTGACAAGACTGCCCTATCAGTTAACCAGTACTCCTTCATGGTGTTCAGTGCTTCTCCTCCACATTACTCCACCAGCAGAATCGCTGTAGCAGCCTGTTCTCATTCCTGGAGTGTCAGTTAGTGCAGTTTTGTCAAAGGTACTGGTATGGCTTATTTACACACAAGGTGTCCTTTGGGATCTGTGCCCTGACACACCTGGTTATGGCATTAACAAGCAGGATCTGGCAATCTTAACTTGTGATTTGTCAACAAGCAGGGTTACTGTTGTGATGGGAAGTATCTTTATCTTTTTATCTTTTCTGAAAACTAGCCAAGTAGTTTTTTGTACCTAAACCTAACTAGCAAGTGAAAGCAAAAGTAAAAAGCAAGTGAAAAAAAAATCAGCAAGTAAACAAAAGCCAAAGAAAGTGCAAAACACCAAGGCCCCAACATGTTGCAAACCAGGGTCTCCTGGCTGATGCCACCACCACGTCTCACACATCTCTGTTGTGGGATGATAATTCTTTTTTACTTTGGTGTTGTGTGTTTTTTGTTTGTTTTTTTTCCTAACTGAACTACAGGTCCAATATCAAAATGACCATTTTGTATGCCATCACAAACAGTGTTGTATACAAATATGTTCTCATACATGAATCTTAAGTTCCCATGTGTGCATAGCTGCAATTCTGGTTTAAAAAAAAAAATAGCAAATGTCAACAAATTTACGATAAGTTAGTATTTCTTTATACACTTTTCCTGAAGAATCACTCATAACTGTATTGATATGAATGTCCATGGTGAATTTGGCTGATTGCTGGGATGAAAGCTGCACATTCCATATTCTTTCTCATATGAGCAAGTGACACCCCAATCCTCTGATCTTGCCATTTTAAATTCAGACCATGATTCCTTCCCTCAGACCACAAGGGAAATTAATAAATGATTAAAGTCTAGTGGAGTCAAGGGAAAGAATGGTAAAGATGGATAATAGTGTATTGCTGAATGATACTATCTCAGTGCACTCAGGGTTATGACTCTATCTACTAGTGTGTGCTTCGAGAAGGCAATGCCTGGAGGCTGTTTTGTTGACAGTTGGCCTAAGCGATAAAAGGACCCTGAACCTGATCAAGTTAAAAGAACTCCCTCAAGTCATATTTAAGCCTTGAAATTGTAGGGCAAATTAAATGTAGAATGCATAAAGTTTAAAAAATTTAATTTCATACACATGACTCGTGGTTAAAGACCATATCATAGTGACAAGTGCTTTTTCTTATTCATTTGAGTATTACAAATCACGATTACCTACAGGAAGACAAGTTAACAGAAAAATTAAAGGACGATTATTTTTATGTTGTCACCATGTGCCACCAAAACAGTTTCACTGAGCCTCAGCATTGATTTTTGAAACCTACTGGAGGGATAGAACAACACTGTTCCAAAACCTATTCTCTTTTTAGAGTTTTCATGATGTAATAGAGGTCACTCAGTTTGATCTGGTTGACAAGACACTACTAGCAACACTGCATAGTAGAGTTTTTCTCACTGTAGGTGTAAATGTTTCTTTTTAAAATTCTTTCTTTCTTTATCCTGTGATAAAGCAACCTGATGGGACTGTTCTTTCCCAAGAAGAGAATACCCCCATCCATAAGGCATGAGGGGTCACTGAATGATTCTTTTTTGGGTTTTTTTGGTATGGAAATTATATGAATCATATACTACACCTTTCTCAGTCAGCAGATCCTAACCCCACTGAACATCTATCTGAGATTTTGGACTTTAATATCATCAAAATGATTAAATGAGGGAATCGCAAGTCTTCACAAGGACCACATGCCCTATTTAAGCTGTCAGCTGAATTCTGTTCAGAGTGTCGGTCCGTTTTCCATAACTGCAGACATTTTAAATCCAAATCTCTAGGATGATGTACGCTGTAGTCTTGGAGGTCAGTTACAAGAAGCCCCACTGTATTTTGTTTTTAGTCAATATTCAGTTTGGACAAAGAATGATTAGATCCACTAGCAGACTGGGATTTGAGTGATCTTGTAGGGAGACTAACAAAGCTTAGCCTTACCAGTGATCAATACTGGTAAGAATGAATTAAAATTCTGAAATCAGTGCTATATGCAATTTGCATAAGTATTGCGACTGTGTAAGATGATGTACTGGTGATTGCATTTATTGGTTTTGTTTGAAAGAGGGTAAGGGAAGGGTAAGAGAATTTCTTGTAAAGCTTTGATGGCAAGACTGGTAGAACAGATAATTAATGTCTCAGCTTTCTCCTCATTCAGTGTTTAGAGGCTGACAGGACCTTTTTTTTTTTATGTGAAAAGGTCTTGAACATTCTTTTACAGGCATACATTGATCAGTAATGCTGTTTTTATTATTATTAGTCTGACCAGTCCATTTGCCACAGTTGAGAAAAGCCTTGTGCAACATCAAGATATTGTACAAATCCTCACAGTATAGAGGCAAATGGCCAAAAGGCACATTTTATATAATTAGTCTTCAAACAAAGGCTATGTACAACTATGTATTCATATTTAATGAGCCTTTATTGCATATGTATGGACACTTTGTAGCCCTTGTTTAACAATCTTAAATAGTAATAAAGGAAAAATGAAAATTGGATAAAATTAATTGCTTCTGGAAAGTTGCTCTAAAACTCCAGTTGAAAATGATGACCTGGGCTTGGTAACTGAGGGAAAATGCGATGTGACACCACTGACAAGCTGTGCTATACTTCAAAACATTACTGAGTCCTCTGGGAGGGCTGGGTTTTGATGTGAAGGCCGGCACACTTCACAGCTAGAAAAGCCTTTTATCAGTCACTCGAGCTCACTTTGAGAACTGGGGGTATTTGTAGGCTCTGTAAGGCCTGAAACACACTGGAAGTTAGGATGAACTACTCACAAATGTACCATCACACTGGAGCTTTTCACAAAAAATAAATAAATAAATAAATAAATAAATAAAATAAAAGCCCACAAGAGCATCATTTAAACATGCTATGAAACCTTTGGACTCCTGGACTATGGTTGGACATTGATACTTACTACTCCTTAATCTTGTGATCTTGTGAGCAATTCTGTTTGGTTTTGTTTTTTTGGGGTTTTTTTTGGCAATAAATACATTTGACATGATGATTAACATTAAGCAGAATCATCATTTGACATTATCAGATGAAATGACTGATATGAAATGACACTCTGATCTCAGTGACTTGATATCACATTGTTTTCACCCAACTGGTAAAGTCACTTCATACAATAGCCCACCAAATGGTACATGCTGTATCAGCACTTGTGGTTATAGAATCATTGCGACTTAGAGAATTTAACTTAGGGCGACTGAGAAAATTGAGTCATTTTGTTCAATAGCGTAATTCCCAGTCTACAAGAAGAAGCACTATACAAGTCGTGATCATAAATATTTATAATATCTCTAATTAAATGTAGTCACTAGAGTGAATTGGTAGAAATCCATACATATGGCATTGTAGCTGTAATGTTTTAAAAGGAGTATAATGCAGAACATAGTTATGGCCCATCCACACACCGACCTTGAATTGGAATTGGAGAGGGTTTTGGCTCTCAGTGACCTGGTGATCTCTTATTCATGGGGGATGATTATTCACGGGAATGACTGAACCAAAGCTAAGCAAATCCTGTCTAAGGCCTTTATAACAGATGATGAACTTTGGATAACTTTTTCACCTGAAAAGTAACTCAATGTCTTTAACAAAAGAAGACCCTATTTTTATTTCATGTTATTTTAGACTAGTGGGCCACTATTTTTTCTAGCAAGCAAACAAGGTTTACAAATGCAGTTTCATTACATATTAAAACAAAGAGTGAAATTAATAGGAGATTTGAAAGAGAACAATCACCTGTTCATTTCCAAACCAGTTTCCAATGAGGTTTCGTCATCTATTGTACATATTCAATTCAATTCAATTCAATTTTATTTATATAGGGCCAAATCACAACAACAGTCACCTCAAGGCGCTTTATATTTTAGGGTAAAGACCCTACAAATTAGAGAGAAAACCCCAACAGTCAGACGACCCCCTATGAGCAAGCACTTTGGGAAGGAAAAACTCCCTTTTAGCAGGAAGAAACCTCCGGCAGAACCAGGCTCAGGGAGGGGCAGCCATCTGCCGCGACCGGTTGGGGATGAGAGGAAACAGAAAAGAGCAGAGGGAGACAGGACAAAAGACACACTATGGGAGAGAGAAAGAGTTAATAATAGCTAATGATTAA
Organism: Paratilapia polleni; assembly: GCA_015106735.1. NCBI lineage: Eukaryota > Metazoa > Chordata > Actinopteri > Cichliformes > Cichlidae > Paratilapia > Paratilapia polleni. Next base: position 183 of record VUQI01001454.1, on the reverse strand, counting down.
ATGCAAGTGGTGTATAAACGCATGGAGAGTGAAAGGAAGTGAGGAAGAGGAAGTGCTCAGTGCATCATGGGAAGCCCCCAGCAGCCTAAGCCTATTGCAGCTTAACTAAGGGGTGGTTCAGGGTCACCTGATCCAGCCCTAACTATAAGCTCTATCAAAAAGGAAAGTTTTAAGCCTAATCAT
>VUQI01001453.1:0-12266 GCA_015106735.1 Paratilapia polleni | reverse complement strand
GGGGGGGTGGGGGGGGGGGGGGGGGGGGTTGGGGTGGGGGGGGGGGGGGGGGGGGGGGGGGGGGGGGGGGGGGGGGGGGGGGGGGGGGGGGCGGGAGGTCGCCACATCCTCCCATCAAAACGGCATCCAGAATGTCCTTGTCATCTTCCTCCGTCAGGTCGGTGAAGTTGATGTCCCCAATGCGCAGCTCTCGAGGGCTGGCCAGCAGCTGGTCCCAGATCGTGTCCGATTCCTTTTTGGGTGGGGGAGGAGGGGGCTCGTTGCCCGGGATGTCCAAGTTAGGTTGAGACGGGCCAGCGTCCTTGATCAAGTCTCCGAACCGCTCGGCAAACGGACGGATGCTGCCGCGATGCTCTGACTTGTCATCCCTGTCGTTCTTCTCTTGGTCATCACATGGTTGCCTGTTAGCATCCTGCTGCATCTCTCTGTCCTCTCCCTCCCCTTCCTCTTTCTCCTTTTCCACATCTTCTTCTTCCTCCTCATCACTGGGCTTCTTGTTCTGGGAGTACAGCATGTCTAGCATGAAGAGTTTGCTGTTCAGGAGTTTGTTGCACTTCTCATTCACCTCTGCCTCCTTAAAGCCTGGAAAGAGGGTGGTAAAAACAAATGCACACTGCACTCTCACACCTAATAACCTTCATTAGAATGAACTTCATTATAAATACACATTCTTAAAACAGAATCTAACGCATGAAAACCGAGTTTGATTTAATTATTTTCCACTAAAACCCACCACTCTCATTGCTTCCCCTCTCCTCTCTCTCCAGAGTGCTACTGGCGGAGGAGATGCTGGAGGCAGAGCAGTTGTCCTTCTCGTTCACTTCCTCATTCTGTCGTTCCTTGTCGCTCAGGATGCCACTGTCCTCCTCCGCCTCCTCTCTCTCCTTCTCTGGTTCCTCCGCTCGTTCCTCGACTTCTTCCTCCTCCTTTTCTGCTGCCACTTCCTCCTGTACTTCCTCTTCTTTCCGTTCTCCCTCCTCCTCCTCAGCAGTGGCTTCTGCCTCCTTCTCCTCCGTTTCTATGCTGGCACTGGAGTCGTCAGCTTCTCCTGTCACAAAAACATCAGCGTGATTTTCGTCCTCTCATGCCTTCACTTAGCCTGCATGTGAGTTACAATCGTTCACACAAAAACATACTGTATGGCACTACATATGACATATCTGTGATAAAATACTGTTTGAAAGATGTGTTTTAAAGGCCTCTCTGTTTGGACTGTATGTGTGACAGCCCTGTATAAATACACACATACACACAGTGACAAGAAAAACAAAAACACACACCCTGGGTCTAATGTAAACAACATGGCACATACACAAAGCCAGTTTGTGGCAGGACCAGGATATGAACAGGAAATGAAGAATTAAGTTCCTGTTTACATCAAAACACACACGATATACGCACGTAACTCAACAGTACAGTCAGTGCAGTGATGCAGCAGGGTTAGAATAACATGACACCGCGAGGCCCCAAACGCTCACCTGTGTGAGCTACAGAACTTCAGCTTGTGGCTCTGCGTGCACCCCAAAACAAGGCTGTTTTCTTGCACGAGATGTTTTGGCACTACACTTTCAAAAACGTCTTTTAAAAAACCCATTTGACCCTTTCGCTCATACCTCCTCACTGTTTTTTTTTTATTATTATCATTACTATTTTAGCCCCTCAGTGTCCCCTCCTTTCTCTTACTACTTTCCACAATCTATTTCCCTTGTGCTTCTTTTGCTCATGACTGTATGTTAATTGAACAGAAGACCCTCTGGTTTTGATTATAATACTTCAAAGTATTTACTAGCACAATCCAAAGTCGTACAGGGCGCCTGAACCAAGAGACATTTCACACCCCGTCACAACCATCTCTCGTCTGTGGCAACATCTTCTTCCAGTAGGAATTAGTGACTTAGATAAAGTGAGCGAAGGGCCACACATTGGATAACTACATTTAAACACGGTGACAGGTAACAATGAAAATGTTAGGTGGCATAAAAAAACAAATCTGTATAAATCTTGTCAATTGTCTGATATGCACCACTGCAGAGGTCATTAAAATAGAGTTAAAAAGCTGTGCAGACTGCCTTAGCGGATTCCTTAACATAATAATGCCTCTCTTTAGAGGGTTGTTTTGTGTCCCTTTCAGGATGTTGCAGTCAGTATTGAGACAGAGCTGCTCACAGCTTTGAGGCTGCTACTGTCTAATACTTTTCATAGTAGATCCACATTGCCACATTGCATGCACAAAGGAGTTTTAAGTCAGTTCAGTTTTAAATCTTGTAGAAAGTAATGGCATAACAATGAGCTGCTACAGTGAGACAGGCAACACATTACCAGCTTCTAATCAAGGTAAGAACTTAAACATCGCCCTGCTGTTGTCTACTACTGTTTACTAAAATTAGTTACAGCATGTGCAGCATATAACAGTTACCAATACAGAGACTTTATTCATTAAAATTATGTGAGTTTGGCAGCAATGTTACTCTTGTGGATGTTGCACGATGCACGCACAGGAGTATTAATACTAGCAGAGTGACCCATACCAATCTGTGGTTGTAGTCATAGTAATGCTGCATATTAAATATCTTACATATGGGTGCCAACTGGCTACAATTTTGTAATGAGAGAAGATTAGGTCTCCTATCATCTAAACAATATTTCGATCTGTTGATAACCCACAGTCCCAGCATGTCAGCTCAACAGATCGATGCATCACACGTTGCTCTAAGCAATCCTACCAGTCTCAGAGGGCATGTAGGGAACGGCCGGGGTTTCTGCTTCAAGATCAGCCTCTGCGTCCTCCTGGGAGGCGAAAGAAGACGGCGTGCTGCTGCGTGATGATGATGGGGGCCAGGCTTCCGAGGGTTCAAAGTTCAGGTCGAGGTCAGGGCGAGTCCTTGACACCCTGATGCGCTCCCTCTCGTACTCTTCTGCCGCCAGACGTTCCACGTTCTTATACCTGAAAGAGAGGGCGAGAGAGGATGGATGTAAAAAATAAGAGAGTCAGAGACAATGCGCTGTCTGTCTCGCCTCTCGCAGCAGTGCGGTTCTCAGTGTTAGCCTTTGCCAAATTGCCCAAAACTAAACCACTTGTCACTGCTCTTTGCCAAAGTATCTGAATTCATTAAAAACTCCAACTCTTCTTTTTCTCCTCTACAGCTACCATGCCACTTTACCTCTTCAGAATATAATCCCACCTCAACTCCTCTACCTCGCCCCACTGATCGTTCTCAAAGCATTCATCACTCATTTCCTGCAGTAAAAGGGTTCACTGTCTTCCTCCCCTCTATCCTCCTGTCCTGTCTAGCCAAATGCTCTGCTTTCAGCAGCAGCAGTTCAAATATGCAACAACAGGGAGTTTAAAGAGGAGACAGTGTAAAGAAGGAGAAGTGGGAGAGCAAGAATGACAGGAGAGAAGAATGGGAGAGATGGGGAGAAGTTAATGTTAGTTTGGCTGCTCTAAAGGCTAAACATCAGAAGTGAATCAGACTAAACCTGTTCAAGATGTGTCTCCATCAACTCCGCTCTCAAGTCCATTTCCCCTCTCTCTCTTCCTCCCTTTCTCCTTCTACCAAATGTTGCCATTCAACCAGCTGACCAGAATGGAGATTTAGGGCATTGAGTCAAACCTCTCTCTCTTTCTCTTACCCCTCCTCTTTCCCAGCGAACCATGAATGTGTGGAGCTTCTGTTCAGAGTTCATTAGCATTAGGCCACTTCTGAGGTCTGAAGAAACAAGATACTAACATGTGTTGGTGTGTGTGTGCATGCTGGAGTGAGTGAGCTGAATGTACATTAGGTGCTTGAACATGGCCCATGACTTCCAACAAACTGTACGTCCTTACACACTTAGAAATAAAAAGTGTTGAATGAAAGCCTGTAAAAAAAAATTCCAGCTGTTTATGTCAATAAATCACTCTTAAATCGTTCACTGCATGTGTCTTTAAAGGGCACCTATTATGCTCATTTCCAACTCCATATTTTTATCATGGCACTTTATTGGAGTGATTCACAGTTCAAAATAATCCTTATCTTATATTAGGCCAAGTGTAAGCCCCTCAGTTCATCCTGTGTCTGAAAAAAGCTGTTGTAGCTTTTTTCACCCTCTCTTTAAGACAGCTTGCTACTGATTGGCCGCCCCTCACAATTGACAGATTGAACAGCAAGTGGGTGGGGCTTCTGTACCCACAGCCAGAGCTGTGCACCTGAGATGACCATATTAGGGATATCTGCTCTCCGTGATATCAAAAAGAGTACAAAGAGTAGAAAACAAAAACCCAAATGTGAGCATTTAAAGCGGTCTGAAGCCTGAGCTTATATAGAAAAAGTACAAAAGTTCCCCTTCAAGTTTTAGTCAACTAATACAAGTATTGTATGTAAGTACCTAATGTTTAATTAACTAAGTAGGGTTACCATTTTAATTTAAAACGTTGACATCCTTGTATTGTACTTGCATATTTCTATTAAAAAAAATGCAGTTTTTAATGCATTACTAGATTTATTCTGAAGCATTAGCTACAAGTGACGGATTATTTTACTAATAAAATAATCAGATTACAAAACTTAACACAGTTTATTAGTGTAAAGCACCAACAGAACCAAGCTATTTTTGTAATACATGCAATATATAGTATAAGTAGGGCATATTGCTTGTACAGGGGGTATTTTAATACATTATGAGCTCTCATGCTTTTGCTACTTTAAGCTGTTTTTGCTAATCATACTTATGTACTTTTACTTGTAATAGAAAAGTGCTATCTAAGCATTGCTACTTCATAAAGAAGGACAAACGTACTGATTTACTTGCATGATGGCACAATTGACACCACATATGACTGAGCAGAGCAGCTCTTGTGGTAGTGGCCCACAGCAGGGTGGACCCATGTCGCTCTTTTAGGATACACATGGCCGGGCCCCATGGGCTAAAGCCTGTCCACTGGTGCGCTCCCTCGAGCAACCCCCAGTTCTACTTTGGTAATGAGTGCTATCTAGGGAGTCATCCTGTCACAAATCCTTGACCCACCGATCAATATGCTAGCAACAGTGAGATGAGCAACAGTGAAAAAACAAAAAACAAAAGGACATTAGTATTTTTTATGTTGTATTTCATAAATAAATAAATGAATAAATAAAGTTTGGCTTTATTTGAAGCAGGTGTAAATAATTATTTTGGACATTTAGCTCCGTTGTAACTGCATTAACAGGAAGTGAAAAGACTCTGCGGATGAGCTCTGGTATGTCCAGAAATCATTTCTGTTGTCTGTTATTAAAGCCATTGTATTTTATGCCCGTCTTTTGTGACCAGGTGTTCCAGTGCTGTGTTTGTCAGCTAAACCCAAAGCCTAGGGGGGGGGGGAAATCATGTTTTTCTGATGACCATGACACCAAAATCCACTATAAATAAATCAGTCATCCTGTGGATAAATCTCCCACATGCTCACTCAGCAGCTCATCTCCAACTCTGGCTTCTGTCTGTCTCAAGCTTATTTCCTCTGTACGTAGTAGAATCCAAACTTCTTTTTTTTTTTTTGGTCTGTCTTATTGACACTGTGTGTCGTATTAACTGTGTATAAACTGAGGGATAAACAAGCCTGAGGTAAAAGGAAAAGCAACAGTGCTTGGCACAGACTCTCAGAAACTGGAGAAGGAGAAGAAGAACAGCAAGAAGGAGCAAATATAATGACGACCAGCGCAGTGGATTTGGCATTCATCCAGTTGTCATCAGTCCTCACTAATATATATGATCAATCCTAAAGTGGATCATGACCTCTCATACCCTTTTGAGTACATCTCTTGCTTCCTGTGATTCCCATCTGCAAACACAGATTTATTAGCCTCATGAAAATTCTTCTGGTGTGTGTGTGTGTGTGTGTGTGTTAGTGTGAGTACACACGGCTGAGTAAAAAGTGTGGCTGTGTATGTGCTCGTCCATTCAGTGTGAAAAGCTTGACAAATCCAGGAACCTGAGTTTCTCACAGCATGCAGCCAAAACAATCAGGCCCTTGGCAGAGTGCCGCAGTTAAAATACAGCTCCTTAAAGAAACAAGAAAACAGGCAGACAGAGCAAAGAAAATCAGTTCAGTATCCCCCCCCCCAGCCTCTGGCACCTTTTTAACCTGCAAACAATTACGCTATTACCAAGCTTCCCAAACCACCGGCTCAAAGATAATCCCAGCGGGTTCAGCTGTTCTGTGTTGCTTTGATTTAGTGTACACACACTCACCTCTCCTCCCGCGCAAGCCTGGCCTCTTCCATTTTATCCACATAGCCGCGGCTGTTGGAGGCACACAAACAGAGAGTTTCAAAAGGTAATAGTCATACTAGAAAGCATTGTGGTGCTCTGTAGATCTGTCTAACATGTTTGCACATCAGTCATGCAAGCAGTTAAAGTCCTGGTTTAACCCATAGTCCCACACCTCTGTCTTATGTACAATAAATCTATTCTTATCAAACTATTAAACTAATTTATAAAATTAAGACGTTTTGATTAATGCTCATTATTCTGTAACTATCTGTATCTACTTTCACCTACAGTTATGAACATTGTTATTAACTGTAACTGTTGCCTTTTTTACTATTATTTTCATTCTGTCCATTTTTTGATTTGTTCGGCTGGCTTGTGGCTAGTAACGTAGCTCCAAAGTTTTGGAAAGTGCTAAAATAAACGGAATATTTGAAAACGTATTGCTCCTACAAGAATTCACACAAAGAAATTAGAAAACAAAGACCGCAAAATGGTTGGGCTAATTATCTCATCACCCGTAAGTCTTACAAGAAATTTTGAATTTTGCAAAACATACTTTTGACTTCCTATTTTACATATTTCATTCTATCTTCGCAGCACTTTGAGTGTATCATAAGTGGATGACAGATTTCCCACGTGTTGAATTTGAGATATCATGCATCATTCTTCCACGACTGTCTAACAAACCTTCGTGGATGTGAATAAATCAGCTCAAACTGTTAGAACTCTTGAATGTTTCAAATAAATTTGGCTCAGGCACACAGACCAAGATTAAATGTTGAGTATGATAAAGCCACATTACCTTGTCAAAACCTGCTAAAACTGTAGACCCTGACCGATACAGGATTTTTAATACCGATACTGATATTTGGTGATTTTAAATTATATCAGTCAATATTTCTTTTCTTTCAGACACACAAAACATGAACAGATTTCCCTCACATTTGTTATGTGTAGCTACTTATCAGTCCTTACTAAGAAAATGTGACGATGCAGTGTAAAACTAATTTCATTGTGACAACAAGTCATAGATTACGCGTTTACTCTCTGCCCGGCTCAAATCAGTTGGTTCTTGTGTTTGTGATGTTCTGAACACGTTTGTTGCCAACAGGGAAGTTGCAGAGTGCCCTCTGGTGGACAAACTATGAAAAATCAACACTAATAACATGTTTTAAGGGTGTTTCTCCCACCTCTTCTGTACTTTTTAATTTTCATTTATGTGCGGTTATAAATAGCCATATCGATATATATTGGCAAATAGCCAATATCGGCCGACTCTGTAAAATAGCAACACTATGTTGTCAGTTTCCCTTTCAGTTGGCTACTGCCACCTCCAACAGCCTATCAGTATCAAAACTGCTGGTTAGTTTAGCAGCACAATGACTGGAAATAGATGAATGCAGGTATAATGTCTTCTATTGCTTTGGATGGAGGCATTTTAAAATAACTCTGGTGACATCAGAGAGGTGTTGCATTTTTATAGACATTTATAGTCATTCTGGAAGCAAGTCATGAAACATCAAGGCACTTATTTGGGCCATTGGTTTGAAGCAGTTTGCTGACTTCACCCCAAAATATTTTTTAACATCCCCCCCCCTGGAAGTTATTCTTGAACCATTATCTTTGCTGTAGTGGAATTCTTCTACAGATTTCATTTCAGGATTATTCAGGTTTGCTTTTATTTAACTTTTTTCTTGTACCAATCTTTTTAGGGCTCTTTTTAAATAATAATAAAAAACAAACAAACCCAAAGATACCTCACCTGTGCTTATTCCTCTCCTCTCTTTCTATCTTCTGCAGCCTCTCCTCTCTCTCCACACGGCGGCGCTCTCGCTCAGCTGCCAGAGATTCTTGGTGCTGTCGGTAGGAGGAGGACAGAAGACCTCCCAAGGCAGGTCTGAAGGAGAAGATAAGAGAGGGAAGAAAAACAAATGTCTTTCATTTCTTCATTTTTCATCTTTATTTATTATCTTGCCATCTTCAACAATTTCTGTGCACCTTTGTTCCATCCGCTAGTTTCTGCTGCACAATTTTAATCCACTGCACTCTTATGATAAACTGCTAAAACAGCCATAACACAACATTTTACCAATTGCATAAGAAGAGCTTGTATGTGTGTAAGTATATATGCATCACACGATAACTTATATTTTAGTGACTGCATCTTCCTGAGGAAAAAACAATGGGTGTAGTGTAATCTGGAACCAACTAGCTTAGATCACGTTCACTTCAGTATGTCATCGCCATGAAAGTGTGGTGGGGCTGCACACGCTCCATATTTTTCACACGTGTGCGTTTGACCCTGAAAACACACATGAATCTGTTCCTGTATGTGAACCTGTGTACACTGCAGCTGTGTGTATTTTAAGGATCTTTCCATGCGTGTTTGGAGGCACATGTTAGTGCAGAGTCTTCTCACCTTGAGCTAGTAGGTGTACTTGGGGTGCTGAGAGAGGAGTAGGGCATGAGACCTCCATTCCTGGGGGAGAAAAACAGGGTGAGTGACCTCTCACAGTTGCACGCCACATGGACTAACCGGTGAGTGCAAAACTCGTGCCAAGAAATGAGTGTGACACCTTGTTACATAACAGGAATGTTGTTGGTGCAACACTTTAGTGACCCTAATTACTAACTGCTGTCGTGTTTATTCTATTATGTTGCTGGAAATTTTCAGGCAAGGTGTCTGTGCTCACAAAGAATCCTCTAGCTAAAACACATATGCCTTGACAAGCTGTTTAGCCAGCACAGACAAGAACTTTCTTTTTTAAGCTACTGATATATTATTTATCATTTAAGGTTCTGGTGCCACATGTAAAATAAGAGGTAAGAGGTAATATTTTTACATTGCAAAGACACTGACAAAACAAATGCCATCTGATTCCTGTTATTTATAGCTTGACTTACAGAATTCTGTATCTGATTGTGCATCATGAACAGAGTTAAATCTAACTGTAACATTCTCCTATCAAATTAGGCACAGATCAAGTGTGGATCTAGTCCTATCCACAAGGAACAAAAATCTAACACAACAAATCTTTGCCTATAATATCAAAGTAGACAGAGACTGGAGAATGTAAGGATAAGAAAATGCAAAGCTCTACTAAAATTATCAAAGAGAGACTAAAAAATTATACTGTGGAAGAGTTTTTGAAAAGAGGGGAAAGGAAATGCTACTGGGAAGCCAATTGAGGATTGCAAAGAAAAAGAAAGTGTGGTGCATCGAGGCAGTGAAAGAACTAAGAAAAGGTGCGAAGGAAAGTGAAAATTGATAATAAGAGTTGACAAACTCAAGGTGAGAAGCTGTGACGTGAAATAACTGAAAAGAAGTGGTGAAAATGGAGGTGATGAATAACAAAAGTGGTGCAGAGGGGCTCCAAGCTGGTGCCAGGAAAGAAAAGCCAGAAGCAGAAGTGGAAACTGGAAAAGTAAAAGCAGAACTTCAGAAGGGAAGGAAAACTTCTTGAATTCACTGGTGACTGTGCTTTGCTGTCCATCTGACCTGGGAGTTATCAGTTTGGGTGGCTCCTCACTCGGTTTGGTTTGTGCCGAGGGCGCCGGCTCCTCGTCGAGATCGTACGAGAAGAGGTGGAAGGGCGAGTGGGGCAGGTAGGGCAGGCGATCGGGGGAGGGGCGCGAGCTGCCGCGCAACGGCGGGCTCACCTCCTTGGTAGCTGGCACAGTGACGACAGACCTTTTCCGGGCCAGCAGGGTGGCCAGGAGTGAGGGTTGGGCTGGGGGGCTGGGAGTGCAGGAGACAGTGGAAGAAGAGGTGGGGGTAGAGGAGGAGGAGGTGGTGGTTGCGGGGCGTGGCTCTGCCCAATTCCTCTGCTCGGTCTCCTTTCTGGAAGTGATGGTGATGGACTGAAGGGTTGTTCTTTGAATGATGGATGGAAGATGTCTAGCAGGGCTATGAATAGAGGAATGGATCGAGAGGAATAAGTGGATAAAAGCATAACTGGGCAGAAGAAAGATTGACAGGGAAAACTACCACATACAAAGGCTACCAGATCAAAGCAGCTGGATTTACATCACAAAGCAGGGACTAAAGAAACATTTGAGACCTTTATTATACCATTATTTAATTTCTATGTTACCACTATGTCCTAAAATACCTGGAGGTGGTCTCATTAGCCCCCTCCTGCTCATCTGAATCAGACTCAGTCACAGGAGTCTCCTCTTCCTCTTCCTCCTTCTCCTCCTCTATGCCATCCTCCTCACATTCCTCCACTCTATGGAGGTGGGGAGGGGGGAACGATTGAATACACAGATGGATGGAACATTTAAGGGAAGGATGGGGAGAGAGATGATGTGATACATAAAAAAAAGCATGCAAATGGAAATCTCCACAGAAATAAAGTGTTGGAACAAAGGGATGGAAAAGATGGAGGGTCATGTGTGGAAAAGATGTTTACAGATGCACCAAAAAGTCACATTTATGACACTCAAAGAGAACAAAGAAGGATATGACGTATTTCAAACTGAGACAGATATAAAAATAAAAGCCTAATTTAAGAGAAAACAAAAAGAATGAATAGGGGAGAAATGGTGGATGAATGTTTCTGATTACACACTTCATGCCTCCACAGTTAGGCAGGTTTACATGCACAAGAGGACAGACAGATAACAAGGAAAGAGGGAAAGGATTGCTGAGAGGAGAATAGGACACAGCTGAAAAACTGGCTGGTGATCAGTGTCACCAAACCGTTTGGTGTAGTGAAACCAGATGAGGCCTGTTGCAGTTGAGCCCGTCTGTGCTGCCAGGTGTTGTTCCACAAGACCAGAGCCACGTGTGTGTGACGAATGGGATGGTCAGTAAAAGTTGTGTTTGTTTTTCTTGTGTGCATGCATAATATGAAACAGGATGTAGTCCCGGACATAAACAACTTTCACCCACTGATTCGATTCATTCAAAAAGAATCATAGGCAAACAGAATCTTACACAGCTGACCACGTTTGAACTTGTTTTTCAAGATTCACAGGTGTTCAGGTATACACACTTTTGCTCTTTCACCCCATTATGTGCCTACTAAGGTAACCAAAGCAGATTATATCCTATTCTTCATCTATTATTAAGAACTAAAGAGAAGGAGAGGACAAATGGATGAAGGATTTACCTTTGGTAAACAGCTAAAGACTGATCCCACTTCCCTTTTGTGCATATACACACAGCGCTGAAAAAAAAGCCTGTGCTGGTTTAATATCATGTTCGCCTGTATTAGAATTACAAGCAAACCCTGAAGGCGTGTGCCCCTGCTGAAAATGATTAGAATTGTTCCAGTGCAGCCGAAGTCTACAGTGGTTTTTGTTCTAGAAGGAAAACCCACGCTGTGAGTGGGGGGACACATGAGTGGTTGTTACAGCAGGTCTGTGATGAGCAGAGGGTGAGTGATGTTTGAACTTACATGGATTGAAGGTAACCTGACAGAGCTCTGGAGCAGAAAGTGGTAAAACAGTCAGAACTTCTCTGACACGTGCATGTCAAAAGGGATGACTGAATATTTGGCACTGCAATCACTATTCTGTTTGCTCTGTTCTGACAACTTTTGAATCACCCTTTAATTGAATAAGTGATAACGAACTACTCCATCTTCCATCATGCTTACCTCTCGCTCATGTCCTCAGATCTGTTTCCATTGAAAGGCTGGAAGCCGGGTCTCTGTGGGGACGCAGGGCTGCAGGGAGAGGCGTGACCAGACCGCCCAAGAGAAGCCCTGCGGCTCCGCCTCCTCTCCAGGCCAGGCTTTTTGTCTCCACCCCCAAGGCTGGCTCGTCTGCGGTCCCGGCGTCCCATTGGTGGAGGCTGGCTGTCATCATCACCATCTTCGTGCCGCAGGGTTGTCTGTTGGAGGAAATGACAGGTTGTAAAGTGAGATGTAATTCCCGAAAATAATTATAGTGTTTAAATAGTTGCTGGGTTCAAACAGCATCATACTACATCATAAAATTTGGTGCCAAGTTAGAGCAGCTTGTTAGTCTTATACAATATTTACAAAGAGAGAGCTTAAAAAAAAAAAAAAAAAAAAAAAAAAAAAGAGGGG
>VUQI01001451.1:47540-73840 GCA_015106735.1 Paratilapia polleni | reverse complement strand
CTCTACCTTGGCAGAAATGCTTTCAATCACACTCTTGGAGCACGATCTCTGACTGGCAGCAGTTTGAGCTATATTAAGATTGAATCGAAACACTTTTGCTTAACAATCTGATGGCATCAGAGTGCTATAACCAAGGGTTTTTCTTATCTCTATTGCTTATCGCTGAAGAGATACAAGGTGATACCCACAAGAATTCTAAGTGGCGTGACGTATCTATAAGTGAAATGGTGTCAGGAACAAAGATATGAAAATAGACATTCTTTCTTATGTAAGGCACTTTGTGCCTCAAGCAAGGTGTTCTACTTCAATGACAATTCACCCAAACCTAAGATCTAAGTCATGGATTGTACTTTCTGTACATGTGTCAGCAAAGGCAACTATCATAAATATCTAGATGTGGGAAAGCTGAGTTCCACCAGGACCATGTGTCTCAATGAGAGAGAAATGTCGAAGCGTTGCTTAGATTTTTATATCTTTGCATATTTCATGACTGACAGCTCTTCTATTTTCCTTGCTTTAAAGTAAATATCAGCTGTTCCCAAAAGAAATGACTCCCTGTTTCCTTTATTTAAAGCACTGTCATCCTTTGGGTTTTCGGAGGTACTTTGTTAACCCTCTCAAATTCATGAGTAATGTCCCAGTATTATGTGTACTGTCTAACTCTGGCGGAAAAAAAAATAGAACACCAGATTAGTACACAAGAAAGGTTCTGCAGCTAGTAAATTGCACCCAGTACTATTGTGCAGTGCCAGTGCAGGAAGAAGTACTATTTGTACCCGTGTGGAAGGGGATGTCAGAGTGGTGGGTGTCAGTGTGTTTCACTTTCCCAAATCTTGACTGTTTCAGACTGCATAGCATGAACAGCTTGTTAGCAGGAGCTTCGGTCCTCCATCTGTGTCGACACAGGGTGCATTCAGTTGGGGGACTGACTATAGGGCACCCAAGTTCTGACAGTGTTCAAAGACTGATACAGTTAATGCATAAAAGTAAACAAAAAAAAATAGAGTTGAAGAAAAAAGTGACATTTGCATTTGTTAGTGAATGCGAGCCCTTAAGCCTGTGTACAAAGCTGAACTGACTAAAATAGAAGCATATTTTTTTTCTGTCAGATGCCCTCATGACAGGTGACTGACATGCAGCTGAAATTCCACTTGTGTAGACATGCTGTAACCTTTACTGTATTGCAGTTCCCATGTGCAGATATATTGTGGAGAGCACAAATTTACACAAAGTTGTCACTGAACATGATCTGGGGTTTTGTGCAATCAGTCAGTAATGATGAGCTTGTCTGTGTCTGGTAAAAAGGTTGGAGGGTTGGAAGGTTGGAGTAACCTCACGGTTGGCCATTGTGAACCTTATCAGGCACAATGATGCATGGCTATGGCATGTAGGCATTTAAGCAAACATATGTGTATCACGGCTCTGAGGCGGCTGAGGTAGAGCTGGAAGGTTGGTGGTTTGATCCCCGGCTCCCCTAGTCTGCATGTTGAGGTATCCTTGGGTAAGATACTGAACCCCGAGTTGCTCCCGACCCATCCATCGGAGTGTGAGTGCGTGTGTGAATGTTAGGAAGCGCTTGTATAAGTGTGTGCGTGAGTGGGTGAATGAGGCATGTAGTAAGAAAGCACTTTGAGGGCTCAAAACTGAGTAGAAAAGTGCTATATAAGCACGGTCCATTTACCAGCAAATATGACTTCAGACACTGATGGAGGTTTTTCCACTTATTACTTACAGAATATAATTTTACAGTTACAGCTTTGACGTCACCCTGTTTTCAATGTCACATCCATTTCCAGGGTATCTAATGTATTAACTGATTAAAGTTTCGGAATTTAAATGTGATATTTTACTCTTTAACCTAAACCTCAAAACACTGCAAGTTCAAGTATCTTTTGAAAGAAGTAGCGCTCATTTGATCAGATTCAACACAAGTTATGTTGGTATTTTATCTTGTTATCCATTTTCATATATACGTCAAAGTTTCATTATGTCATCTGCGATCTTTATCCTGTGTTGTAGGGTGGATCCATCCATCCATTTTCTTCCGCTTATCCGGTTCAGGGTCGTTGGGGGAGCTGGTGCCTATCCCAGCTGTCACAGGGCGAAAGGCAGGTTACTCCCTGGACATGTCGGCAATCTGTCGCAGGGCTAACACACAGATGTGTATGATGGGAATATTTATCCAAAATGGTTGCTTTTTCATTTGAAGACAGTAAAAATGGATTTACTTTACCTTCACTCGATTCTTATATTTAAGTCTCGAGTCTTATATTTAAAGATTGCGTAGTGGTTCTCTGATCACTCTTGCTAGGTGAAGTATCATTACTTTAAGCATCAGTACAACAGGTGCCTTATAGTTTTCAGTGTGGAAGAAGATACAGATTTTTCTCTGTTTTATAGGCAGCTTAACTTCAAATTTCTGCCTTGTATCGATTTTTTTATTTTTGTTTTTTATCTACATTATACTGTAGGAAACATTATATATATATATATATATATATATATATACAGCATATGTATACAGCATGTAAGGCTCTGCATATCCTATAATGGAGAATTTTCTTTTGTTCATACCACAGTTTTTGGTGAATCTGCTCTTTAATGTGATTCTCCAGACAACCAAACTCCATAACACAAGATATTGCATCTGTCATACCCACAGTGCAACTCAGATGGATTCAATTTACTCATCCATTGTGCCACTTGAAACAAACTTTCCCCCCTCAAGATCTTCAGTTTTTTTTCTTTATGAGTTTTATTTGAATGTCTTATTTAAAACATCCAGGTTCCCATATGTTTTTCTACTAAAATTGACACACAGAGCCATTTTCGTGGATAAACTGCACCTCCACATACTGCGAGTCATGTCGTATGTGTAGGGTGGGAGAGCCAGACCCTGTGTTGTACTGTGGGTCCCACTCTTTCCCTTTGCATTCAGTATTCAGCTTGCACACCACCCCGAGGGTGATTAAATATGTGGTTAATACAGCACCATGAGAGTACTGAATTACACAGGAGCCATGCTGACCTTTTTAAATTACAGAACCAATTGTGCAAGACGGCAGAGGAAGTTTATAACAGGTACTGCCAAGATGAAGCCTGGAGGAGAATGGATCTGCTGCCACTGTCCTGCTGACGCTCTCCTTATTAGTGTTCTGCACTATAAGCACCCTATTTGACACTCATTCTTTCCTTTCTTTCTCTCACTCTGGATCTCATTTGACTGCAGTTTTTGGTCGCTTTGTTTCTGGATCTTGTTTACCACTAGAGTGTCTGTGTAGATGAGTTGAAACACCCCTCCCACACACAAACTAATTTGACATTTCATTTCACCGTTGATGAGACACGTATCACTCTTGACACACAGAGTAGCCTCACTCCATAAATCTTGATCACTGGCCTTTTTCTCCGATGCATCCTAGTCAGCATATTGGCTTTGCAGATATTTGAAGGTCGTTTCTGATGTCTGATTTAATTTGAGGCTAAAGCCAGAAAAATGAGGCAGCCGGGTTTAGCATCAGTCACGTGACTTCATGGAGTCACAGCCATTTTTCAGGGATGACTATACTCATCTTCAATCCCCATCAAAAGAATTCAAAACCTGACTGGCAGCGATACAACAATCTTTGCTTGGCAAAGGGCAGGAAAAGCTTTTTAGCAATGAAAAAGTCAGAATAAAATACAGAGACATTAAAAACTGAGTCTGTTTCTCTCCTAGCCAACTTTCAAGAGTAATTCCTGATTGCTTTTTACAGCACTTTACAAAATGCTCAGTAACTGTATTTAGATGAAAAATCCTCATTTCACCACCACTGTTTCACTCTTCTTTCTCAAGAGAGAATGTGGCATTATTGGAGAAGGGGAAGGATTGGCATTTTATATAATGAAATTCTTGTGATAGAATTTTTTTTTTTTGAGAACAATATAGTTTAGTGACACCATTCATTCCATTAAGACATATTAAAAAGCTTTGTCACAGACACCAACACTCCTTTTCTCTGAACATTGTCCATACTGATTTCTCAAAGCAAACCAATCTCAGTCTTGTCAGCTGAAATTGTGGTTTTGTGGTTACAGCACTTGTCAGTCCATGCATTATTTTTCTTTTTACTTTCTCTCCATATTGCAAAAATCTTTGCTTTCTGTTCTTCTCTGTGTGTAAAAATTGGTCCAAATGTATCTGATTTTATCTGCATTATTTGCCTGTCTAATTGAGACTATTTCAGATCATATATTGTTGATGTTATTCATTTTTTTCAACCTATGTTTTCAGTTTTTTTTATGTAAATATATCTTTTTTTGCATTTACGTGTGATAGCTACAGTGATTCCATTAGGAAACAGTAGCAATCTGTCTGCCATCATTGGTTTTGCAAAATTGCATCTTTGGTCACAGATAACCATATTGTTGGGAGCATCTGACACATTGCCTCTGTCCTGGGGCACAGAGCCCTGTGCTTATCATCTCCCTGCCTCTCACTTCATTCGGCCACCATTTAATTACAGAGCAGGGCACAAGCCAGGGTTTCCTCATCACACTCCCTCCACCCTCAGGCCATCATTTAATGATGAAAAATCTGCTCCAGGAGATTTGGGCATTTGTTTTATTATCATTTTTTTTCTCTTCTTGCCATGGAGCTGTGTGTTTGTGTGTGTAAGGATGGTGTTTTTGTACACAGCCAGCACATTTTTTGGTAATATATTTTGCTCTCAGGCTCAAAATTTGATGTTTTTGAGCCTAAGCGTACTGTTTCTGTATTTCACACCTTCTGCTAAAGCTTCACACGTATGCAGTGTGACTTCACCTTGAACCTCAGCTCCCTACCATTAAGAATGGGTCTGTAACAAAGTTAGTCCAAGGGGAAGGTAAGATTTAGCTCAGGTCACACTTCCTCTGAGGCAACAGAAGATAAAATACAACTCCTAATAATAAAACAAAGGCACAGAGGTGAACTATGATGAGACCACAAAAAGCTTTAATATCAGATGCTTTGCCAAGTGTGTGCAAGTCATTGCCGATACTTTAAGCAAGATAAACAAAAATGGCTGAAGCTGTAATGTCATCATAAAATATGCTGACTAATTATAACCATTACCACCCACACATACATCAACAACCTCACAGGCATTTTAACTAAATGTTGGGAAGCCTTGTTTAAGGCATTTGTTAATCTAATTTAGAACATCCTTCAAGCAGCAATATGTGTTTCTCTTGAATATTCATGCAGTATGACTCAGCTTGCGGATTAATAAGGATTTCATTCAGGAACATGGACACATTTAAACTTGACACAGAAAAAAAATCCTATTCCTGTCTATCCTATATCAGGCTCCTATATTACTTTTAAATTAAATACAATTGGCAGTATAGGAACAGATGGTACAATAACTGCATAGCTGCACACATTTTCCACATGCAGCTCCTTCATACATTATTTTTCCCCTGTTGTGTGCATGTACACTTGTATGCATGTGTGATATGATGTGCTGTGCATCCAGCAGAGTTTATTGATTTCCACAGAGACATGACACATGCGCCTCTGTATCTTTTCACCTCATTCCTCAGTCTGACCCTCTCTGTCACACTCCTGCACACACACATACATAGACACAAACATACATACATACATACTCCACCCCACTACCCCTGCCCCCATCCTCCGAGCCACAACATCCCTCTCATGGGGTTTGTGCTGTGGGGCTGCGGAAGAGTGTCATCTCACAAATGAATTTCTCCTCACATCCTTCTCTCCATTAAAGAACCTGTTTGTGCTCCTACAGCAGTACGCAGTACTCCCCTGCAGCTGTTTGTGCTCTCAGACACAAGTACTTGTTCTTTATATACCTGTGTTGTTTGTGCTCTGGCTACCTGCATCTCATGCACACAATAGTGAGACTGATTCTTTCTTGCCATACTGCTTTTCTCATGCGCTTTTGTTCATGCATGTTAATGTCTACTTCTTATTTTACTAGTTTTTGCCCTTAAGGTAACTGATTTTGTAAAGAATTTGTTAAGTCAGTGTGAAGGCATTATTGCCGTTGCAGAGGGTGGTCGTAAGCCTTAACCTCCTGATGACCACAGCAATAATATCAATACCTATTTCCTAATAAAAACATAGATATTGTTTTTGGTTTTCAGTTTATATTATGTTGAATTTCTGATTAATTGAAACCAACTTCTTCTTCTTCCACTGTATCAAGAAATGTTTATGCAACTAAAACACCACCTCGCTTTGTTGTTTTATTTCTTTGGGTCTAGGGTACTTGTATGAAGTAATAATTGGAAATTAAAGTTTTCAAGGGCAGTAAAAGATAACACAGTCACAGTAGGAAAACATTGTCATTTCTCACTCACATGGGAGCCATGTCATTGTGGTTTCACTTTTTATGTGGAGCTCAACAGGCATCCGTCTCTACAAACTGTTGATTTGGATTCTGAACTCAGCTGTGTAGATTGGGTGTATTGAAGGACTGGCAGACAAATTGAGCAACACCCATGTTTGGAAATCCATGTGCTTACGTGCTTTTCAGGACAATGAAGATCTTGTTTGTCCTGTAGAAATCACGTACAAAGATTTCCAGGCATATTTGTTGATTTTCACTTTATGGACAAGGCAGTTTTGGCTCATTGGTATATGTTTGTGTGTTGTATGTACTCCTTGTTTATGTTCATCTGTGCATTTGTAAGGGAGTGGATGAGTTGCCAAAGTATGAAAAGTTTTTAGATTGAGGGGGAAAGAACAGTTGGATGCAAATCCTCCCTGAAAGTCGCTGCTCTATCTTAATTGATGTTCCATTGAATTTGAGCTTTAAAGCCTCTGCAGTACCACTGGGTATTCTGTGCATGTAGCCTGAATGGCCTTTGTAAAGTAGTGAATTGTGAGCTCAATTTCCCATGCACGCTCATCGTTTCCCTTTCCCATTTGAGACAAGATATTGGAGATGATCCCCCTATTCTGGCAAGTGGCCATTTTAAATGGAAGCTATTTCAGCTCTTTCATTTGTCAATCAGGCTGAAGAGTGAGTCTCCGACGGTGACTCAATGTGAGGCTGTAATTGTCGGCGTCCCCTTCTGCCCAATGCGCAGCCCGATGCTTTGCATGTGAAAAGATCCTGAAAGAAGACGTGAGCGCTGAATTAATACTCAAACTGCCTTTTGTCTCCATCACTTTAGCTTCTGCTGCCATGAGACACAAAGGCACAGACATGCGGAAAATCGATGAGGAAAATGCGAGGAGGATGAAGACTTCTAGTCTTCATTTTTTTAAGGCTCTTTCTGAGTGAAAATTGCAATATTTAGGGATTTGATTCCACCTGTAGAAGCTGCCTTCGCTGCCCATTTACAGCAGAGTAGCATAATGATTTGGCTGATTTTAATTGTCTTTTGTTAGGAAAAGTATAAAAATATAAAGATCACACTCATTAAGGCTTTTAGGAAATGCTGCAGCTGGAATGCAATGTACAGCATAATGATTAAAAAACACACCTTCTGATCTGTGGACAATTGAAAGATTCACATGATTCATTATTTCAGTATACAAGTGTAATTTCAGCATTATTCTAACACCCTGTCTACACATATTGAATTCAACACTGAAGATGCGACTGTGTACCATGCTCAACTGAATCTCAAGAAAACATGACATGGAGAAGTTCCGATTTTTGTAAATACCATATATTATGGCTAAGAGAAGAAAATGGTGGCAATGGCTTGCTTGAAAGCACTTTGTTCACAAAGTCGTGGCAGATCGCTGCCCCTCCCTGAGCCTGGTTCTGCCAGAGGTTTCTTCCTGCTAAAAAGGAGTTTTTCCTTCCCACTGTTGCCAAGTGCTTGCTCATAGGGGGTCGTCTGACTGTTGGGGTTTTCTGTCTAATATTGTAGGGTCTTTACCCTAAAATATAAAGCACCTTGAGGGGACTGTTGTTGTGATTTGGCGCTATATAAATAAAATTGAATTGAATTGAATTGAAAAAGCACTTCATAATGCACTATACAATGTCTGTAAAAGTAGAGTTTATAATTTACTTTTCTGTTTGACTAATGATGTGACTTCAAAAACCAGTCTGCTGCACCAGAGTTGCTAAATGTTGATCAAACTGAAGGTGAATATTTACCAGGAATTACATGTATTTTATAAATGTAATTCATGTATAACAAAAAGTTAGTTTTCAGTGTGGCAAGTGGTCTGCTAAGCTGTAAAGACTTCCCAACACTCCGGAGTCGAGGCACACTGTATGCATGTGTTTCTGTTTCATGCTTTTAGGAGGTCAGGTGCATAGAGAGGATAAACAGTGTCTTAAAAAAGCTTTAATGTGAGTTACACAATGTAGTAACTTCATTCCAACACAGTACCTGTATCGCATTTTTAGGTTGTCAGGTCATTTTTAGAAGGAAAAGCTCACTAATTGGCAACATTTTACAAGATGACATCTTCTTCTGAGCAAAATGTTTGCCTGCATGCTGACATCAACATTCCAGCCAAAGCTGCCTATGTGGTCTTGGTCTACCTGTCCATTCACTGAAATGATAACCAAGCTATGAAGAGGAGCTGATAATGGTCTGTAAGGCTGGCTTAGTTTCTATTGTGTTTTTAGGAAAGGAAATGACTGCTTTCCCCTTATCTCCTCTTAATGCTATCCCACCTGTACCCCCGTAATTTCTACAGGTGCTCTTGCTTCCAACACACTGCTGTCGATTACAATTCCAAATAATGATTTGGATAAAAACTGTTAGGGGACACTAGGAGATAGTATTATTTTCTATACAAAGGGAATGTTCCTGTTTTTATATAAGAAAGATTTTTTAAAAAGACATATTCCAAGTCCCAATTTGAGTTATACCAAGACTTGACCAAAATGTTTACTCCATATCCTTCACTGTTTATTTTTCTGTATGACTACAGTTTCTCCTGGATGACATGAGGTATATGGACCAGATGGTTTTAGGGGTAGCAAAGCCTTTGTTTGATGGGCTAAAAGTGATTTCCCTGGACAAAGTCCCTGCGCTGATGATCATGTCTAGGTAATAAGCCTGATATACAGCCCCATTTTCCTAATGTTTACAGCAGCCACATGCAGCTTTAATTAACGAAAGAGGTGCCCCTGTTGCTCCAGAACAGCCTCACCTGATCCGTTATTTCCATTTAGAAACACACACTTGACTATAAAAGTCAAATGGAAAATGACTTTAAAGCAGCAAAATTTCCTAATGAACACTTAAATCAGACAGGAAAACATCAGATTAGCATGCTGTCAGCACTAAATGCCACCCAGGAAACGGTGTGCACAAAGACAGTGGGAAATTAATTTGGAACAAAAAGCCAGTGGAAGATTTTCTGCCCTTATCTCTCCATGTGAACTTCACAAGGAGTAGGTTGACATTGGTTTTATTACCACAGAGCATTGATGACGAGCTGGATGAGCGAAAGTGCTGACAAGAGGGAACGAGCGGGCGATCAGTCACTGGCTGGGCGCCCATCACAGGCACTCAAGGATGCTGAGAGGACGTTGGCCTTTGTCATGTGATTGCCTGGATGAGAAGACCTATGGCAGGGCCAAGTGTGGGGGGTTAAACGTACACAGCTGGGCCGCAGCACTCGAGAAAAGGGAACCTTCATGCACCCAGTCAGACACAAGAGTCCAGATATGCTCACAGTAAATATTCTCAGACACCTGCACATACATTCAGCACACATTTGTTTGTAGAGACAGCTTCATGGTGATGATGATGGCACTAACGCTGGTAGAAGCCCAGCTACATTCATTTGACTGATGTCAAGTGTCAGTTTTTCTGCCTTGTTCCTTTTCTTTCCCTCCCTCCCCTTGAATGCATATGATGCACTTCCCCCACTCTCTACATCTCTCCCTGTCATATTAATGTCATGTCTTTTAGAGTAAAGGTAAGGGAGAACTGAGTTTCCTCTACCATCGTGCTCTTCTTTCCTGAATTTTATTGCCTGTGTCTGTCACACCTTCAGGCTTTGCTGCACAAAAGTGCAGCTGTGTACTCGACATTCACTTTTATCAGCCCCGTGGAGTTGATTGCACGAGGCGTAGCTTGAAGGTTACAGTGCCCCATAAGTAGCAGCAATTCAAAACGATATATTGATATATCCTTCACGACCATTTTATTGCTATAACATTAGTATTAGTCACAGTTTTTTTTTTTATGCCTGGAAGCTTTCACGACAAGTTAATGACCATTATTTGAGAATTTCTGACCTATGCAATACATCTACCAGCTTGCTCTTTTGTTTGTTCAAGATTACCACGTCGAATTATTAGCCTCGTTAGCCTAGCATTCATCAAGAGATGACTTCTGAGATGACTTCTTATATAAAACTCTCATACCCACATGTACATTGAAAGAGATAATACTCAATGTAATTGTTTCTCTGGTTTATACTGACTGTGAAAAGATCGATTCTGATTTAAGTGGATGGTGATAAAATCCACAGCCACTGTTCTGTGAAAAATACATTCTAAAGGTAAGCAGAAGCTATAATTAGATGCTACAGCTATATTACCTCCCAAAGTTAGTCCTCACAGCATGCAAACCCCTGAATGTGTCTCTGGATAGAGTTTACTTGCTGACTTTCTGTAAGACAAAGAGGGAATTTTGTACAGAAATCAATAACCCTGGAAAATAATCACAAGGTTTTACTAAAGAAAATTGCTATTTTTGTTTGAATATGTTCCTTCTGCAATGTTTTGAGACATGCTTTTGAACTGATTGCTTAATAATTGGGTGAGCTGAGATGAGATACATACACCAATGCAGCAAATGGGAGGATTATGTATTTTACTGGCAGTCTTTCAGATGTGTTGTAATATAATTAATATCTAATATTTAAAGCTTTATTTTATTTTACCACAAGTAAATGGGTTTAGGTGGTGTCAGATAGATCACTGTCATTTCTGAAATAATAACACACATGTGACCTGTTCATGTGTCATCAATCAATATGTTGTGGTGACTTAACAATGTGGGGTTACATAATGGCTTTATGTAAGGACAAAAAGGTTTAGTTGTTTTAGAGGATGTTGCTTTGCAGGACAAGGGATGGAATGAATTTATGTCCAAACGTGGTGACTGAGCTGCACAATGTGTGACATATACACATTGTGAGATGTGTGACAGCATGCATGTGAGGGATTATGTTTTGTACAAAAGACTGCTTTTGTATAGTTTGCCCATTTTGCATACAACAAGAAGTTTTTTAATTGGCATCTTAAATGAGCTTTTTGTTTCTAGTCCCAGAGGTTTTGAAAAGCCTCTGTTTTTCCTTTTGCTGAAACTAATGTGTAAATAGACTTTTACTAATGTTTAAAGAGGTCTGCTGTAAAAATTGTGTGAGCACTGTGACAGATTTGTGAGGACATGAAACCTGACAATGGCACAATGCAGCCTCTTCAGCCTTTGTGACATCATTTTCACAGCCTTCTGTAGTCACTATTTTGACTGAAATTAATTACCTCTAGTGCCCTTTATCACTATGACAATGCAGAGAGATGTGAAGTTGACAGTATTGACTTCATTATTGCTCATTTCCATATTAACAACAGCGCTGAAGAGGCCTTCAACCTGCACACTTACCTCTACTGTGCTTATAAATTGCTCAGTGGTGACACACACAGTTACACACACATCCCAGATTACCATATAACTGCCCTTCACAATCTCTGACAGGTCTTTTTTCTTTTCGTGTGACACAGTATTTTATTATCTAGATTAGATCCTGGTGGGGACAGGGGTGTGAGGGACAGTATCATTTGCCAAGACTGTTGCTAATGGGTGCTGAAATTTACAGGACTTGTATGGATTGTGGCCAGGTGTGGAGGGGGTCCAGGGTGCCATATCAAATGGCCACGCTGCCCCAGACCTTTGTGTGTTGGGTCATTAATCTTGCTGTCAGTGAACTGTCTTTCAAAGTATCTTTTACCTCGTCCTCAATCTTCTTCTTCTTTGTCCTGACCGCCCAGAGTTGTGAAAGCAAAAGAAAGTGTGTCCCAGCCCTCTCAGGCTTCCACCCATTTACCACTCATGTAATCACTTGATCAGAGCTGTATTTGATGATGAGTGCACTGAGTGGAGGTGGGCTGGAGAGACCCATGGGGTGGCTCATCTTTACCTGCTACTGATTGGAAGTGGAACTATGATAAAACTAAACTACACAGCAAACTGAGCTTTTCTGTTACTTTCTAAAGGCTCTCTGTGCATTGCAAATTATACTGCAAAATGATTTTCAGTTTCTGTACAGTTACCGTGAAGCACAGTAAACGTCTTTGCATGCTGAATAAGTGGACCATGTTAAAAACTGCCCTTAGTGTGTGCTGACATAACCGTTCTTTGCATGTCTGAGGGAGAAGCTAAGGTGCTGAGCTCATGTGACCTGACCCAGCAACAGCGGTAAGCAAAGCATAGAAGAGAACCACTCAACTCTCACTTAACAGTGCTAAGATGACCATCTGAGCCCATTTCAGGCAGTACCCTTTAATCTTTCATTTATGTGTTTTCGTCGGTGTGGCTGATTTGGAAAAAAGAGTTTTGAGCTCATCATACCAGAGAGATGAAAAATATAATAGGAAGAGAAAGTTATTTATGAACTGTGATGAAGTGTAATTCACCCACGGAGTGAAATGCATAACAAAATAGAGATGTTTTCTTGCCCTGTATACACAAATTGCTTAAATCTCCTTGAAGTGCATATTTCCACCCGTAGGATGAATAAATACATGGTATATTTGATTCTTTTATCAATCTTCTTTTGTCCAAACCTCTAAAGGAGCTGGAAGAAATGAAGCCAAAGAGCATATTTTGATCCTCATTGTGCTCATTCTTACTGATCAGACAGCATTTGTTTAATGATTTACTTTCTAGATCTTTATAGTCATTGACTATAGGAGCAGGTCAGTACCCAGCCTTGTGGCACAGTGCTATACACAGTCTTAAGATATCCTGTGAAAGTAATAATTGCGAATGACAAGACAGTATCAAGCATAGCTATCACAGTCTTTAATGAGCCCTTTAATGGCAGATTTAAAACTTGTCTTATAATTTTATAGTAGCAATAAAAATCGATGGAGAAATCTCTCTTCCATTTTGAAAAAAAAGTCTTCAGCTGATGCCTGTTAAAGACATGGACTCTATCTACTTAAAAGCACATAGAGAGTCATTAGGGGATGTGAGTGTGTCATTGTGTAAAGGCTTTACAGCACTGGTCAGCACTGATTGCTCTGGGAGGGAGCTGCAGGTTTATGTCAAGGTGACTATGTCAGTGTCCTTCCTGGGTGCCCTCATGTAGAACATTGTTTATTTATACATCTGATTTCTCTTTTCAATTGGTTTTGCTGCTCCTGTGACAATGGATCAAGCCAAATTCCCCAAAGAAGTGTACAAATCAATAGCGAGGTAGCTGACGCAGCGCTCTAGGATGGGGTGTGAGTGAGGATCTGACAGGGCTCACATCACTCCTACCTGACATGTCCTCAGTACATCTGACATGTGCTGTCAAACACTGACCCCCCACACATGCCGCTGTACCACATCAGCATTACATGGATCTTCAGCAAAGATTTGCATGGTTTAATACAGTTTCATTGCTTTCTGTGTAGGGTTTTTGACAGGTCAGGCTTTCACAATCGTGCACAATATACATCCACTTTTACTACAGACATGTATTTGTATGTGAATGTAGTGCTATCTTCCACAACCAAAGCTCTGAGAAGGCTTAACATTTTCAGATGTTTCTTTCGCTCTTGCAATTTGTCCAATGAGAAGTGGGCTGCTTAATATTGATTAGCCATCAGTTATGTGGTTATGCAGAGTCCAACACTGACCAATACCTTCCATACCTCGAAATAGAATGACTAGGTAATGGGCAAATGGAATATTTTGTTTTAATTTGTGGATAAATGCCATCAAAAAAAGTGCAGCTATGTATTTCCCCCAACATGGTTCTCTGCTACCTCTGGTTTATATATCTGCACCTTTTCTCCTCTGTTTGTGTGGTGCATGTTGGTCACCGCTTTGGTCCAAACTAAACTCTTTATTGCCATGACATTTTGAATGGACATGTCACAAATCAGGAGGAACTGCAGTTTGCAGTTTAATCTTGTGTCATCATCAGGTACAAATTTTAATTTGTTTTATGTTTTACAATAGCTTACGTCCAAATACCTGGGACATTCCCAGTGTCTTAATTTGGATTGATTTCAGTAAATCCCTTTATCTGATTGGCAGCAAAACAAGAAAGGAGCAATGAGCTTCACCTTTATATAGTATGTAGCTTGTTATGGGAGATGTTAAGATTTTAACACTTTTTGCTTTTTCACTCACAAGGATTATATAAAATGAGTCAGAATCAGCACACCGAACACAGTTATCATAAACCTGAGTGAGGTTTTCACATCTTGCACCTGTTTTAAGGGTAACTTTTTCAGGGTTCTCAAATCTAAGGAAAGGTTTTATTCAGTTTTTATAGTCTCAGTAACAGCTCCAGTAGTGCTGACAGCATGTTCTGGATATTTTGTTCAATTTTGACTTTAAGCTAACTGTCTGCCAGTGTCACTCAATTTCTGACCCACTAAGATTTTCATTTGTACCTCACCCTATCCTCCATTACCTTCCACAGCTCTTCTCTGGCCTATAGTGCAGCACTAGAGCTGTCATGCTTACTAATTTAGTAGTGACCATCCATCACCTAGAAAAGGCCCCATGGCTTTTAGTGTATTGGCACACATTAACACTTCATTCAATGCTGAACCAACCCCCACGGTACCTCTCCTGCCAGCCTTTCTTTGATCACTGATGAAAGAAAGGTTAAAAAAAAAAAAAGAAGTCTGTTGTTCAATATTATTGACCTGCAAAGTGATATATCCACCTTTGTATTTGAATTGTTTTTTTCTTTGAGAGTGGAGAATTCATGTTCATTACTACCACTGAAAATGCCCCCATGCTGCAGTACATCCAATAGTTTCTGACTTGATTTATCAGTTTAAAGAAGAAATTGAAGAGAGCAGGAGAGAAGTGACAGTCTGGTCCATTAATCAATGTAAAGGCCAGTTTTCCCCTGAAACAGAGGCAATTCCAACAGAGCACTAAGTGCACCACTGTGGTCATCAGAAAAAAAATGAAAACTGTTCAGCTGAGGATAATGTCCTGCACACGTCTAAGAATACAAAGGCACAAGCAGATGCTGTCTTTCCCTTCCAGGCAAAGCGAGCTTTAACCTGCACACCACGTCTAGAGCCTTTACTTAAACATATCATACGGTTTACCCTGAGGTGGAGGGCGCAGGGAGGGCTACATCTCTTTATACCCAATTAAGCTTGCCACAGGAGGTAGATGGTCCCGGCTGAAACCTCCTCTCCCTCGATGCCCCATTAGAGCACTGAGAAGCTGGTAGAAGCCTGAGTCCCGGGCGGACAAAACCCCTGACCTAGAGCCAAGGAGAAGCACTCGAGCTCCACTCACCTAAATATACAGACTTGACTACAGAATAAGAAGTTGCCTCCAGTTCAGTAGCGATAGAGAAGACTATGTGTGTGCATGTATGGTTGTGTGTGTGTGTGTGTGTGCCAAGAGAGGTGAGAGGCCACTCTTTATTTATTTTTAGATAACACTGTGTCTGAGACAGACCTTGAGAACAAGAAGAAGACTATAAAAGACTGTAACAAGCAAACCTAAAAACCAAAAAAATAAATAAATTAATTAAACACAGCTTGAAATGGTGTCTAATAGTTTATTTGTCTTTTGCTATTGCTACATATTTGTTTATTTCTATTGCTTTATCCTGCACTGAGAAGCCATTCCCTTAGCCGTATATCTACACAAATCATGACAAATGCTCCAGTATGCTTACCCAGTGGTTTGGCATCACTCATAATTCATTGTCCCCTGTCCAGTCAGCCATCTGGGATCAGCTGGCCCCAACAGCAGAGACAGAGTTGGTGCTGCCGGTGTGCTCCAGCGGCACAGGCCCATCTGTCCCTGCCTGCAGGCTTTTGTGTCGATACTCAGCAGTCTCACAATCAATGACCATGCAGACGAAGGGGAGAAACGGTCCTCCACCTCCAGCTCTGACCAGTCTGCAGGTGTGGGGCGTTTACTGTCAAGCAGGCTGTCTTTCTTTTTATATCCCTCTGTTTGTTGTATGTAGCTCAAGCCCAGTGCTATCAAATCCCATCACCCATCACATACACCTTGTGGGAAACATGGAGCAGTGAGGCTATCTGCTTTCTGCAGTAGTAATTACGATCCTAACGGCAACTGTACGGATTCATCATTAGCATTACCAGCTGAACCCTGCAGCTGCAAACTTTCTTTTATCTCTAGTTTGTTTTCATGTCAGGGATCCTTTGTTACCCACTGATTAAGATCATATTGTTTTCTTCGTCTTACCTCAGTTCATCCCTAGAAAAACACCTGTGTTTTTTAGCATCTGCTTTACAGGAAAGGGCATGGATTTAGGAACTTCTGTATTCTTAGTGTGACATTTTCAGACAGAAAATGAAGTGTGAGGTTCTAAATGTCAACCATAAAAACATATCACAAGTTATACTTTATATTCTTCTCTGAATTCATTTCCCTGGGTGTGCTTAATTCATGCTTTGTGAGTGATGGATGGTAGGGGTGGAGGCTTAGTTTTCAAAATAGGTCCGTGATCCTTTTAATTTCATCACAAGCTGCTAATTTATTAGGACTCATATACTTAGCTGTGTTAGTGTGCACTGAAACGGTGGTTAGGGTATTTATCTAATTACAGAGGATGGGATTCCATCACCAGTAAGACGCTAGACGTGCCCACTAGTGCTTTACCACATGGTGGCAAGAGTGGTTGAGGGATTCAGATGCTGCTGCTAAGCCAGTCTAAGTTGTCAGAATGAGAGTGAATTAAATGTTCTCAAGACCTCTGCTTAATTGGTTTTATCAGAGTCTACTTTTAGACTTTATGGACTGTCATGTACATTGAGTGGAAGGAAGAAATCTGCTAATGTATAGATCTATTTTCTGTATAGATATCAGTCACGTTGGATTTATAATCTTGGTGGATTGTTTGAAAGTTGTAGGCTCACATAAATTAAGACCGGGGCTGCAACAGAGGCACTAACTTCTTAAAGCTAGAGATGTTCTGATAGGGAGAAAAATGGAGTGTAATTGGAAATCAGGCTTGCTTGCTTATGAGGCTGCTAACTTAACTACCTTAATAAATAGTATGGCTGGAGTCTGTTGTCAGATAGAAAGAGAGACTAAGGGAGAGAAAGACAAAGAGTCAGAAACTGACAAATTGATAGTAACGTAGATAGGAGTAGAGACTTTTGGACATCTGTAAAGCTTTTATGGCAATTAAGATGTGCATTTAAGAAAATCCTATTAGAGCTAAAGTGGCGTTCTCTGGGTTATTGGCTGTCCTTATGTGTGTGTGTGAAAAAGACAGAGGCAAAACAAAGTGAGGAGGATGGGTGTGTGGCTCAGAGTGAATTTGAAGCTTTATTACTGGCCTATATTGCAGCCCAAATTACAAATCTTGGAGCAGTTATTCCTGCCTGGAGATGTTACTTCAACCCCACGTTTGAGGCAAATCATCCTGTAATGATATTGCTCATTGCAAATGAGGGAAGTGATGGAAGGTAATGAATGAGGCGGGGGTACAATCCGATAAGGCGGCATCTAACTAAGTGGGTCTCTCCTTCTCAACCTTCAGCTAGCCCGACCCCGTCTCCCATTGCTTAGACCATTATTCAAACCGTAACAAGCCGATTAATTTAGGCTGTCGGTAAGCAGAATTAGATTCCCGCTTGAGCGACCATTGAGCAAAACATAAAGATGTTTCCCCCACCAAACATACAGCATTTACATAATTTCAGCTCAGGGTTGGGGCAGCAATAATAAGTTATGATAAAACTGTCATTAGGGGCAGGAATGTGTGGGGAACAGGAGACACAGTTCAAGATTAATATGGGAGCTGTCCACGGTTCTGAAATATCAGGGGACGCAGAATAATGAGAATGGCTTTGTAGGGATAACATACCTGTATGAACACATACTAGCCACTGTGAGCCTGCATATTACAGTATTACTAGTGAGTCTATATAATCTGAAGGTCAAATGTGTGCTCTTTAACATGCTATCATAATGAGATTACAACCCTTGACAGAGACCGTTGCATTCTATATTAAAAGCTAAATCAGCACATTTTTGATCTAATTTACAATATGTGTACTTGCACACAAAGACAGATGACAAATTAAAGTAAATATCAATATAAAGGCTGCTATGTGTGTGTGATTCTAAAAGTCTCTGTGAATTTGCTGGAGGGATGAAGCACAAATTTTGGAAAAAAAATTTTTTTTGTTGTTTTGATGATGGTGTTGGAAAACACTCTCTAAAATGCCATTCCAAAATCTCCCATCGGTGTTCATCTGGGTTGAGATCTGGTGACTGAATTGAGCTTTCCAACTGCCATATGTTCATATTTTCTGGACTAGTATCCTGTTTTTAATCATTATTATTATTTGTTGGTTCTGCCAGAGGTTTCCTCCTGTTAAAAGGCAGTTTTTCCTTCCCACTGTTGCCAAGTGCTTGCTCACAGGGGGTCGTCTGACTGTTGAGGTTTTCTGTCTAATATTGTGGGGTCTTCATCGTAAAATATAAAGTTCTTTGAATTAAGCCGACCTGCACCAAACCATGAAAAGCACCTCCACACCAAAAATACTCAGAACAGACCTCTGTCTCCACATGCACCTTTACATTGATGACAACTATTCGTTGATTCACCTTCTCACTTTAAGGAACTGTGAAACACAAAGCCACGCACACTTTCTACTTCCTCAGTCTGATGCTGAGCAGCATTAGTTTTTTTTTGTTTGTTTTGTTTTGGGTTTTTTTTTAACTGGGTTGTAATGGCCAGGCAAAACTCAAACAAATGTGTCTAATAGATGCTACAATGCAGGAACAGCTTTACAAGGACATGGCATCCAGGGTAATGTGCAATTTGTCACAGGCAATGGCTGCAAACACTGCATTAGATGGGCATCAACCTGGATTTATTCATCTCCAGACAAAAGCAGGTACAACACTGAATGAAATGTTTGACCATAATCGTTGCTGCAGAGAACATTTGTTAAGTGCTCGCTGTCGCAATTCAGAGATCATCCTCATTTCTGGTTAAAGATGCTTTATGCACAAGATGTAGCTTGTAAATGTATAATCACTCCTTTTGTTTATGTGTTACCAGCTTTTGTTTTAACAATGTAAAATTGAAAGTTCTGTTTTCTTTTTATCCAGTTGTTTATTTATTTTATTTTGGTTTTTGTAAGAACTAGTGAACTAGTGCTAGTCCTGTGAAAAACACAATCACCCAGATTTCAACTTCATAATCATTTTCCTGCTCTCCTTCCATAGCAGTTAGCCATCTTGAACACTAAAGTTTAGCTATAGTAACTAAGGAGTGGGTGGTAAATGGAGACACAGTTTCACTACCCTAGGGAGACCAGGGCAGCATCATGGCACATCTTAACAAAGATGAATCTCATTCAATTTGTTACAGGCCTTGTGTGTTTATTTTTGGAGGAGCTGTTACACCTATAACTTCTTTCAAACTAAATAACATGAGCACCTGGGCACAGTGCAGTAATAATTTCAATGAAAGTTTAGCCATTGCTCTTTTTAGAACAACATCCCATATTTCCTATCATTTGTTTTCTTCCATGGCTGCTCTATCTCTTGCCATTGGTTGTGGCGTGTTTTAACCTGCCAGTGCAGCTGTGGCATTGAATCAAGTCCAACTTGGAGTCTCTGGCTGTCTCTCGTGACACATGCTTTATTGAAAAAGCTATAGTCCTTTATAGTGAGAGTGTCAATTTCAAGACAAAGTCAAGTTGGCAGTCACGCAGAATCCATATTTAATAGTGGCAAACGGAGCAAACACAATTCAGGAAAATCAATACTGCTTTCACGTTTGATCATACATCACCTTTCACTGAACTACTGCTTACCTCTGTCCTATTGTCTCCCTGAAAGAAGCTGTGGATCTCTAACAATGAATTGCAAACAAACACCTAACAGGTCCACTTCTTTTTGTGGCTTGTAGAGAAAGCGCTATTCATAGATGCGTACACATACTGTAAATGTTTGCGAAAATGTAGCATTAAATCTGTCAGAGTGAAGATGGACAAAGAAAAATAGGATTTTTCCTGTCGGCTTTGAATGTTACACACATTACCACAAAGGAAACTGCTTTGAAATTTTGTTGAGCTGCTGTGAAAAATGCAACTGCAAGAATGCATAAGAGATTGAATATTGGAACTTGTTCATTTAACAGAGTCCATACAAGATGAGGGTGATATTATCATGCTGTAGACTGAGATAGTGCAGTCTGGATGAATGCTTTTAAACATTTAGCCCTTTAGACTATACATTGTGGGCTTGTTAAGCTTATGTATCAGCTTAGAAATGGTTATCTACAGGCAAATGATGGTGCAATTTCCATAACATTCTTGACTAAGTTATGTGTAATTGGGGCAGCTGAGGTCAGGGTGGTGTAGTCTGGGTCTCATTTAACTGTTTGTCATCAGGCAGCTTGTTCAGCAGATGGGCCTTGGGCGCTGACAGCCATAGCACGGAGCAAGGGTGAAGGAGGACTGGGGAAGGACGGTGGGAGGGCACACACATGATGACCTGTCAACTTCTGTCACCTGTCTTTGTCAGTTTTTCTTTTCTCCGTGGCCCACCACCCTCCCCTTCTCATGGTCTGCCTCAGAGCCCCACAGGTATTATGCATCGTTTGGTGATGAAAGGTCTCAGTAATGGATCTTTTCTATATCCAGGCTTAACTAAACTGGAGTGACAGCTCTTCCCTCTCCCCATTCCAGACTTTATATTGTCTTTGTCTGGGAGGGAATATATTTTGAGTGAATGAATTTCATTAGAGATTCTCTTGTGTGTATGTTTCTGTATTTTTTGTTTTTTTTCTCTCCTGCATGTGTCTTTGTCGACTACACGTGAATTAGGTCACATATCTGGCCAGTACCAAGGTGAGCATGGAGTAGCACTGACCCCAAAAGAATACTGTGCCGTGATAACAAAACCAGGTTGAATGAGATGGAAGAGTAAAACACTGTGTCAGAGTTTACTTAACAGGCATATGCCAGCCTGCACGCGACTTTTGTTCACATATTTGCTGATAGAGACAACTTGTAGAGATGCAGTTTGTGTCTGTTTTCTGGAAACTTATTTTGACTTTCAGGCGGGAGAAAACCATTCCAGTGCCAGCGGGGAGATGATTGACATGGGAGCTGTTGTAGTAATGTATAAAAATGTGCCTCTGATCACTGTTCACTCATGCAGTGGAGCGTGCTGGAAAATACCAAGCCCGCCATGAGCTCCAGGTCCCCTGTCGCTGGGCAATGTGTCCCCCCCACCAGCCCGAACACTCAATCTGGTGTACAAGTGCCCATCCCTCCCCTCCATCTATCTTCCACCCCCTCCTCCTACTCCTGCTCTCGCCTTGGCACGCACACTCTGGTATGCACTGAAATTCAATCAGATGCTTAATTACATCTTAACATGGGTTCCTACCAGCTGGCTTTATTCCCCCGTTTCTGATTAAAGGGATTAGAAAAATGAAATTTAACAGTGGATTTGCATATTGCTCTAAAAGGGGGACTGGCATGTCTCTGTGCTTGTCTGGCCAGTGTTTGGCACTTTTGCTCCCTGTAGTCCATCAAATAAGGAAGGAAATACACAAGGACTAGTTTCTGCCTCCAGTTCTGCACAGCAGGTTTAGGCAATTAAGAAAAAAAGACCCTCGGCCATGCCTCTCTTTGCCCATCTCACTGACTATTGAAGACATGATACCTCTGACACAGGTATTCTTATACATAAATCATAAACTAAAGCAGGATAAAAGCAATACAGGAATGTGTTTCTGGGAATTTTACAGTGTATATTTCATTTTTGAGACAAAACCATTTCTGTTGCTCATATTTGTCTGATGAATGGCATACAGCAGAACTGGGTGGCTTTAGGCTTCTTCCTAATGGGGCCAAGTAGGCCCACTATCCAAGCTGTGCAAAGAAAATGGGCCCATTAATCACAGAGCCACCACCACCATCATCTCCATATGATTATTCTCCTCATGTGTTGGCTAACTCCTTTCTGCACAGGAATTATTGTGACATTCAGTGCTAGTCTCCACACTTTCATCCTTTTTTTTTTCTCTTAAAATAACTTGCAGGCTTACTTCTCAAGATAATCCGCTGTATGCAGCCTAACTAAATGGATCCTGAGAGGAGATCTGTTTACGCACTCACTGTATATTTTATGCCATAAGAAATCATTCTGTTAAAAGTTTGTATTAAAGGGATTAAAGGCTTATTGCTGTGTCAATTCATACAGATAGAAAGGGGAAACAGTGTAAGAGTGGAAAAATAAAGCCTATAGTGGTGTCTCAAGGGAGAAGAGAAATAGGAGAGAAACTCGAGTATTTAATGTGAACATTATGTCAGCATATACTGTATGTCAGGTAGGTATGTGTGTGTGTGTGTGTGTGTGTGTGTACTTTGAACAATTAGTGAACACTTACCCAGTGCAGCCATTTTGGTACCAATTTGGGAACAAATCATTAACATTTTGCTTTAGATGAAGGACACTTTAATTAGTCCCGATGAAACAGCATGAGGAGCACGGGCTCAAAGAAACTGTAGCATGAACAATCAGAGCTGGAAGGAAGTGGTGGCTTTGTCAGTCTCATAGTGTGAGCCTCTACTGCCCTCTTTTGGAAGAGGCGAAAATGGCACGTGAAAGACAGCACTTCAGGTTTTTGATGAAGGCAAATAAAAATGGGAAGATGTTCAATGACAAACATCAAATTTTCCAAAGAAGAGAGCACAGAAATATAATGGTGTGAAGCTGCAAGGCATGAGCCAAAGATACATATACGTACATACTTTCTGTATACTTTGATGTTATTTTCATCATTACTGGCTTTAAAAACCAGGGATCACACACTATTTCCTCTGCACTCTGTAATAAACTAAAACGCTTAAAGAAGTCCCAGTGAGGTCCACAAAATGTGCTGTATGAGATACGAAACATCTCAGCATGAACAGATCCATTCAGTGAGCCTCTGATCCTGGTTGAAGGTTTATCTTGATTTACAGTGCCACCTTGTGGCCAGAGGATGCATATCTGATATCCTCTCCATTATCTTCTGCTTCACACGAAAGCGCGTACTAAAATTTGATTTACAATTAGATATAACTTCAGTCTTTTTATTTTATGTGCAAAACTGTTCTGTGCAGTTTTATACTGTAAATGTTTTATGGGCAAAACTTTTGCAGACACATTTTTCCATTGCATGCAGTATCTTGGTTTGAGCAAAAAATGTAGTGAGACGCCGCTTTATTTGCAGTGGTCCTGTGTGAAACACAAAATCTAATATAAACGACACACACTTGTGGGATAGGTTATATGTGCTGCGCCTGCTTGCACACATACACACACATTTAGATATTTTCTGCTGAGATCGAGAGTTGAGAATGAAATTTGAGCCCACAAAGGATCGAAAGTAATCAAGGTCTATAACTCTGTATAAGCAGAAGAACAATTTACTCTAAAAATAGACTTAAAAAAAAATTAGCTGACATGCTTCAAACTAATGTTATCAGGTATATTATGTGGCCCACAGAAAAGAAATTAACATTTATATTTTCTGTTAAACTCATTTGCTGTTTGAACTACGTGCTAAATGTTACTGTCCTTGGGTAAACTAGAATAAATCAGATCACTCCTCTGGATGTCACATGATCCTCCCATCAGCCTGAGCAACAAAGTGCTCGTCCTTGAAACTCTAAGAATATAGGGTTAAATGCTTCTAAATTATGTGTAAATTATTTATTCCAATCAATCTGTGGTGTAAGTGATTGAGGATGGCTAAATAACAGATCTTATCTAAAAGGTTCTAATTCAGGACCTGGCTGCTAGGTGTCACATCAACACCTAAACCCTGATTTTTGTCAGGTGTCCCTGACCTCCCTGGGGTGGAATCGGTTTCAGAGGCGGCTCAGCTGGATATTGATATCAAACCCAACACTGCCTCCTTCTGGACAGAAGGTGCATTGCAGCAGCTGACCTCAGCTGCACCCTCCTGAAATCTGCAGCTATTTCAAAGCTGGTGTGCCTCTGCTCTTAATGCTCTAACACCTTTTATATGACACCAGATGTTTCACCTGGTTCTCATCACACAGCTCAGTGAGCGCATACTGCTGCCGAAGCCTCTTTAGAGACACATTGAATCAGAGGAACAGGGCATTAAAAGATGCAGATAGACATTTATGACACTCCCATAATCATGAATGGGGCACATTTACACTGTGGGTTATGTGATTATCACCTATGTACTTGGGGGAAGGCCAACAAAGCTTAAGTGCAGCTTCTGCATTGATAGTGTTTTTGTTTGTTTCAGGGGTTTTTTTTTTAATTAGACAATATCAAATACAATTTAGGCACCTGTTAGCTCTTTTTTTTTTATAAGCAAAGGCCCATTTTACCCTTGTTGTGATTGTGAACCTGTTCCTGTGAACATGTTTACAGTACAGAGACAAAGAGAGAGGGTTTACATCATACAGGACAGGGCATTATGCTCACTTAGTAATATATTCTGTACCACTTTTTTATGGTCTTCTATAAAGTTTTGCATGTTGTTCTTCTGTTTGCATTAGTTTTATCAGTAGCAATATATAATTTAATATGCATTGAAACCCAGTGACACTTCGATAGCATATAGTAAGCAAGCATGAATATGTCTCTATGGAGCAGGTGTACGTCTGTGTGTGTGAATCTGGAGATGAAAGAGAGAAGAGGATCCATTAGGAAAGTTTCCATGTGGATGTAGAAAGAGCAGTGAATATGCATTTATGCATGGAAAGAAGATTTATACCGAAACTTGCAGCATTTACCGAGAGAGCGTTAAGGAGAGAGAGATGTAGGGCCTAATGCTGAGTGTTCAGGAGTGGTTATGGTCCAGATGGCCCTGCAGCCACAGCAGCTGTAAATCACAGTGCGTTGTGCGATCTGTACGATAGTGCTGCAGGCTGGAATCTCTCCGCAAGGTGAGACTGCTGACAACAGCCATTACAGGGAATGAAACCAGGACACTGGGGTGGAGGTAGGGGGAGGCAATTGACATTCATCCCATTTGTCTCTATAAAAATGGCAGATGTTAGCAGAGCATTTTGGTACCAGAAAAAATCATCTGACATAAACAGAAGTATTTTGTATTCAGTCATTCTACCTTTCTTTTGAATACTTATGACCTTCAAAAACTGCAAGCTGTAAATTTCATTAGAGATCAGTATTTTATGAGAGTAGTAGTAATGATTATTTGTAGTCAACAAGCTTTAGTTAACATCAAATTTGAGAAAATTGTTATACTTTTTTCTTCTTCTTTTTTTTTTACTTTTTAACAAGTACTGCAATCATTAATCATATTTAGAGATTGAATAAAAGTAACACATACAGACCGACATCTTTCATTGTACACACTGCATTATTTCTATTGGAGCATACGAGTGAACATAAATGAACACATTTTAAATTAAAGACATTTTGTAACACTGCAATTTTGTAGCCAAGCAGTTATGTAGAAGTAGGTTTTTTTCCCCTTGGTATCTTTGTAAGTGTTCACATGTGTTTTTCCCTGCACACATTAACCTTCAGCCAAGTTGCTCCTGTGACTTCTCATTGATTGGAGAGTTGCATTGTAGAGGGAGGCTATGTGTCTGTATTGGAGAAGACAGATTGAAGGCTGGAGGTGGTGTTGATTGAGTGGGGTCACCGTAACCTGGCCATGCAGGGAATGCTGGGTGTGGTCCTGTTTATCATCCTCCAAACGTGCTAGACATAACTCACATAGAAACATCGGGGGTCTGCAGCACATGCACTAACACTGAATGTGTTTCCAAGAGCAGTACAGTATTACTGCACTCTGCCAAAGAGCGTGCACACACTGGGACACCAAGGCACATCAGGCTATGAACTGTATTTACAACCTGTAGATTAGATGTCACTGTGCTGAGCTGTAATTCTTACCTTGGGTGGACACTCCCTTCTCTATAAATGTGGATAGATACTGATTTCTTATTTTCGAGGTTGAGACAGTAATGAAATATGAATCACTAGGAATTCTTGTATGTTGTTTTTTTTTTTTTTGGGGGGGGGGGGGGTGTTTTTTTTTTTTTTTTTTTTTTTTTTTTTAAAAAAAAAGGGAAAAAAATTTTTTTTTTTTTTTTATTTAATTA
>VUQI01001451.1:0-16203 GCA_015106735.1 Paratilapia polleni | reverse complement strand
TTTTGACACCTTTTTTTTTTTTTTTTTTTTTTTTTTTTTGCTGAGGATACAGCTTTGCTTTGGTTTTCTGAAATACATACTGTAGAACATTCAGACAAAATGGTGCACATATAGGACAGGCAGTCTATCTGGCAGACAGACTGCCTGGCAAAGTCTACCATCCAACCACAGCAAAGACAGAGCAAGCTGTTTACCAGCCCAGATGAAAATCTGCTGGGGCCCTCATTCCCCTCACTTCACTGATGAAGTGGTAATTACAGAGAGGCCTCACACCTCCAGAGAGCACAGCATCTTTACACTTAAGTCACTGTGTTGTTATGCCTATCTGTAACACATTTTGGTCACACTGTTGACCAGAGGCATCATGACTAGTGAAGGTTTATGAGATACACAAGCAGACTGCGACTGCATTTTGTTACTGTTGCCGGTGTTTCAGAGTTTTTATATATGTAATGTAAATATATCTTCATATCAAACCGAACAAAAATATTGGAGTGATATTGCTGATATTTTGACTACATTTGAATGGTTGTATTTTATTTTCATACTTTTCTTACAACCTTTTTACAGAATCTTAGAGCAACCCCATATAAGCAAAAACATATTTTCTCCCACAGATTTTTTTTTTCTGGAAATCAGCTCAATAACTACTCCAGCTCTCTTGTCTGCATGTCTGACATAATGGCAAATACACACCAGTGTAAGCACAATCCAGCTGTGTCAGTGGTCGGGCGTCCATCGTGGGAGAGGATCGATGCATCAGCAACCCTTCGTCGCTGACACAGCATTCACACACTCCATTTACTCACAACAATCCCCTGCTCCATCTAACAGCATCAGCACTGTCATGATGGAAATCCATTCCTCAGACACTGGTTAACTGTGAGCTCATGTTTTGCACTTGTGTGGAGATATTTAAGCCATCTGTTTCCATAAACCGGACATACAAGAGATTCTCTCTTAGTCCAGGTCAACATCAACTGGCATCACAAAGGGAATGCAGAATCCAAGGCTGTGTAGGGGCTTCACTACTGATGTTTAATTGAGCTTCATTATCACCACATGTAGCATGTAGCTAATATAACTGCATAAACATTTTGTGCTTTTAACATTTCGGAATGATGTCACATTACTGCATGAATAAAATAGTGATGTCTTGCTGTAACATCTTTTGTAAATGCAGCATGAGCAGTGGCACAGTAGGGAATCACCCACTACTTATGACTCAGTGAGAGGCCTATTGTGGCAGCGACACTAATCAGCACTAATGAAGACTGGCTGTGGAGTCTCACGCCATAAAACCTAAAATGAACCTTTCTAATTAATTTGCTAATTGGAAATCTGGAACAAAACAAGGTTGGTGTCCTTATACTGGACTGTCTCTTTGTCACTTCATTTTGACAAGACCACGGGAGAAAAAGCAAATGAAATACAGTTAATAATTTGGTCACTATTAGTCTTAGACTGAGGTTTGGTTCATGATACCACATTACTGTCTGTGCTCACTTGGTTTTGCACTGGATGCTGGAAACAGACTCACACATCATTCAGAATACAGTGGGATGAAAGTGAATGAGCACAGAAATAGTCCTGAGCCACATAAAGGCGCTGTTGGACATATTACCACCAGATGTCTGACACCATGGGATTTGTTTCACCTTCTGTAGCCCCTTTGAATGTAACAAAAATGTTGTTGGTCTCTTGCATGATTTACAGTTCTTTAGATGTACTGCAATAAAGCATGAAAAAAAATACATCACCCATTGTACTGTGTGCAGCCACCTTACGTTCTCAACTTTCAGGGACAGAATGCCAAGTTTCTTTGGGATAAAAATTCACTTTTTTTTTTCATGTACTCAACACAAACAGATGGTAATGCAATACCCTGCCTGTGGCACATCACTACATAATCTAGCTGCAATCCAGAAATTCACCTGCCACTAATAAATTTAGCTGATTTCGTTTGGTGAAGGGGTGACAGAAGGGAGAGCTCTGTTCTTTTGCAGGAGGAGTGGAGAGTTGGAGTTTGTCGTTTTGTTGCGTTTCCTGCCTTTCTTGGATTTACGATCTGCTTCTCACAGCCTCTGGCCCTCTGGTGCCTCGGCACTCCCATGTGTCATGTGACACCGCTGCTTTCCAGCTAGCAAAAACTATCAGAAGCCATGCCAGAGAAGCCGCTTGTGGGCTTTTTTTTAACACTAGCAAAAAATAAATAAAACAAAATATATATATAATTTTTTTAACAAACTAACTGCTCTTATAAAGTAAAAGGAAAGGTTATAGATTATAAAAAGAGCTGTCTAATACAGTTAGTAGTTAAAGAACTGATGCATTTGCTCTTTGAGCATATTTGACTGTGATTAGAAGGACATTTACAGTGAACTGAGATGACAAAAAAGACTTCTTATGGTCCCATATGAGGCCACTCTGGTTCTAATTTCCATATGAATTATAGGGTTGGATATCACAGATGGTATCCATCCATTTTTGTATCCACTTATATGTGGCTCATTTTCTATACATGAGACCAATTTACCTTAGACTGATGATAATGATATTAAAGGACATATAAAGTAGGAGGTTAGTAGATATATTTAAGGATATATATCCTTGAGACTAAACTGTGAAATCTCTGTGAAATTGCAAATGCTTAATGAAATATTATGATTTGTTTTATAGCCTATAATTATGTCGTCATCTAAACACCCCATGGCAGGATTTCAGGTGGAAACAAGCTTTGATTTAATGAGATGACAGTTAGATGAATTGCATGGAAGGATATCGTTTCAAAGGTATGTTTGAGGTCATATTGTCAACAGACATATGTTGCTCAATGTTAGTGTATTTCTTACTTTTGCAGGGTGATTGGGTTGATATCTTCCTTAAATCTGCTGGAGATTAGAAAAAAAAAATACACTTACTTCTTTACAACTGCTTCTTTGAATTCCATAGGGGAAATGTGTGGCTTAAGCTGTCAGAGAAAGCAGATGGTGAGTTCTCACATTTTAAAATCTTGATCCAGTCTTCATCCTTAAGAATTTTTTCTAAAAACTGCCTTAGGTGAGAGACTACATTTCCTTCATCCTAAGCCTTGTTTTCCACTTGAGAACCTAATGAAT
This sequence comes from Paratilapia polleni, assembly GCA_015106735.1. NCBI lineage: Eukaryota > Metazoa > Chordata > Actinopteri > Cichliformes > Cichlidae > Paratilapia > Paratilapia polleni. Next base: position 13,084 of record VUQI01001451.1, on the reverse strand, counting down.
TTCATTTCATTTCTGCTTTTTAACACATCATTTGTCTTTCTTTTAGCACAGCTATTCTGACAATGCCGAAGGCATTCTTTTAGCATCAGTCAAGAGCACGACTGGGTCTAATCTCAACTGGCTCACCAATAATGTCTCCTGCATTCTTTTCCACTGAGTTTGTAGATGTTTGAAACACTGATCTCTGGGACTTTTTGTACTAAAAATGACATCACAAATGTGCAGTACTGTTTGACACACTTGAGAAGTGCCTGTGTGTGACAGTGACCAAAATCAAACCCGTGCTGCAGGCTTGCTGACATTTCATACTTGCTTCCAGCTGTAAGCTATTCTAACTCCAAAAAACAGAAAAAGAGGAGGGTTTTTCAAGTTGACCTGCAGATTTGGACAATCCTTACAGTCCTCTTGTGGTCTCACCCACTACTTTGCACATCTGTGGACATTTAGCAAGAAGCACTACGATCCTGACATAGCCTCTGCTACCAAAACTGCCTGTATTGATCTGGCTGTCTACTGAGATGGTTAGCTTTATGAGTGCTGAGAAACTGACTGCATGCCTGCAACATTCTTACCGCACATCGTCTCAAGGCCTCATTTCCATCTCTTCTAATCAGAATGAGGCATACTGAGAGCATGAGTTGGTTTATCTGCTCTCTCTCATTGGACTGTGAATGGTTAGTGTGTGCTCCAGTAAATTAGCATACACATGTTTCTCCCTGACAAGCACCAGTCCGTGGTGGAATGAGAGTGTTTGTGTAGACAGAGAGAGAGGGAGACAGGCTGGGAAAGAGAGATAGTGCCTGCTGTTTGCTCAGTTTGCTTGACTTCAGATCAGATGGCGACTGAACTGTGACATGGGCAATCACAGAAAAATGAACAGAATCATTACATTGAATCATTACTAAACTGCTATGTGCAGAATACCTGTATTTCAGAGTAGATGCCAGTAAGTGCCGTCTCACAGTGGCGCTGTAGACTTAAGTTGATGCATGTGATTGAAGTGCATTTTGTAAAACTGCAAATTAAGGCCAGTTTATTGTATAAATAATAAAATGAAAGAGTTGAGCCTACAAGATTTAATCCAGCTCCCGTGTACTGAAGTTGTTTCTACATCATTCCCGTTGACTTTAACCGTGTTATCTAGAACTGTCAGTGTCTTTAGTGACATATATCTTTCAATATCTCTTGTTTTATACTGTTTTAATGTAAAAATTAATCATTAATAATGTATATTCACAGTCGGTAAAACTGATATTTGGAAAGGTGTGACTTCCATCCTAAAATATGTAGCCTGGATGAAGAAAACACGCTAATAAATATACTGATGAGTGACAAATGAAAGGAAAAAATCAACAAAGTGTTTTAGTAAGTTAGGCCCAGGTGTGCCATCAGAAAAGCTTCAGTGCACTTTAGCATTGATTCTGTATTGTAATTGTTCTGTAGGAATGAACACCATTCTTCCAAAAGATATTCCTTCATTTGGAGTTTTGATATTTATGTTTGAGACCACTGTGTAGCATGTGGGTCTAAAAGTTCCCAAAGGTGTTTAATTGGGTTGAGATCTGGCAAATGTGAAGGCAAATGAGTTACATCATTTTTATACCCCTTGTGTCCTATGGATGGGGACACTGTCATCCTGGAGGAGACCACTACCTTATGGAAGGAAATGTCTTAGAACAGGATAACAGGGTTGCTTAGAACAACCTTGTATTTGTTCACAGTTGCCCTTCCCGCTAAGGGGGCAAGTGGAACAAAACTATGGCAGCAAGATGCTCCCCTACAGCCAGAGTCTATCTAAAAGCCTCTCACCACTTGGAAGCCACCTTGACAAAGCCTTTGGGCAGTTATTTCTGGTTAACAAAGCCACTATCCAAATAAGTGGGGCGTGAGCGTTAACTTTAATTTCAACGGTCACTGGGATATAAAAATGTCATGTATATAATGACCATTAAAATTTGATTAACAACAGTTCAGTCCAGAGTGCCAGCATGATAAATGTCTCTGGCTCATCCAACCAGAGCACAGTATGCAAGTAAAAATGATAAGTGCACTTAACTACATCTTTAATGAGTAGATATTTCTGCCACCACACGGATGAAATTGCTGTGAACTTCGACTGTGCTCATGTGTCAGTGCAACAACATGATTGGCTTATATATTTCCTGGTGCCACGGTTATGAAGCAGATGATTGGCTCTTTAGTCGGTGGGGGCGGGACAACCACCAGCTTTGGTGTTACAGAATTCTTTTAAGTTCTTAAATTGTTTAAGTGCCAGGTCTTTCTTTTATAATGTGTCTTCCACAGAGCCACCGGATTATTAGGGGTCAAGGGTTCTGTTTTTTCCTTTAATTTGTCACCTTTTCTGTATGTATGTGCACATCCTTCAACAGCTTGTCTCTTGTTTTCTTAAGTAGAGGTCAGGAAAAAAGGTATCATGTGAAGGCATAATTGCATGTCAGTGGAACTGTTCTGCAAACACTGCCAAACCAAGATGCATTTGGCGTTTGCTCATTTGTTTTGACCACAACACAGCTTGAGACAAGAAAGAGATTAAGAGGTGTGTCTATAGTGTGAACTGAAAGCCAGGTGTCATGGCATCAAAGACTGAGGAGGTTATACATCAGCTGTGGATCTTTTCCTCTCTCAGGGGCTTTAATTAAAAAGTTACAGAATTCCCCTTGGCTTACGTTAATGCCACAAACAGCCTTGAGGCGTTTACCAGGAACTTTGTCGGGCACTGAGGGCACAGGTGAACTGGAAAAGATAAACAACTATCAAGCCATGGCATCTCTGTTTAATGTAATTTGCATAGTGACTAGAAGAGTTAATTTTTAAATACATGAACAAGTTTTGGGATCACGTGTCAAGAATCGTGGTCACATTTTCTGACTGAAAACAGTAACCACCACATCTCACTTAAGCATAAAAGCACTAGAAATTTTCCTTGAGCCTGGAAAGGCAGACTTCGGCAATGGAGCGGCTCCAGAAAATGTTGCTGGGAGGGATGACGGATTAGAGGCTTGCTTTTTGGTCTCTTGGTTTGGGAAAGAATTGTTCACATTAACATATTGATGGAATTTTCAGAGATTATACAAAAAAACATGTGAACTGAGTTTGAGGTGTTTTTTTCTTTTCCTGTGTGTGTTCATCCATGTGTGTTTGTGTGTTTAGAGCACATTGCCTGATTAAGCGAATCACCAAGCGGGGCAATATACCATTATTGTAGTTTGTCATTAATTTGCCGCTGCCTTGAAGTGAGGTCTAAATTATCTGGTCTGCTGCCCTCTAAACTCATTTTCTATAGTCATAAGCCTCCAGTTTCTCTTATAGATTACTTTTTTCTCCCTCTATCTTCTGTCTTCTTTGTAATTGGAGTAGTAAAAAGGGTTCATATACATACATACATATACATATATACACACATACACACACACACACACACACACACACATATATATATATATGTCATTACTCACTCAAACCACCTCCATATAAAGAAATCTTATGGTATTTCAGTGAAGTGCAGGGCAGAGTAGCTGCATGAAGCAGATTTTATACTGAGAAGTCAGAGAAGGTCACTAGTCTGTCGGCAGTGATGGTGTGGATGTTGACAAGCTGCTTCTGAGTCATGACCATGAGCTGCAAATGCCAGAGCAGACTAATATATAACAAGCTTTCAGAGGGTGTTCACCTTGGCTACAAAACTTTAAATTCTTGAAAGATCGTATTTTTCTCGACTATGAGAAGTCTCTCACTCTCTCTCTCTTTCTGTTTCCCATCCTCCAATCTGTCTCTCTCTTTGAGAAGAAAAAGTGTTCCAGTGTCACAGAGATGGACATCTGGGCTTTTGGCAGCTTGGAGTATGCTTGCCTCAGCTCCACCGGGATGTCAGAGCAAGTTCAAACTCCTCGCAGGCTTTGAACTTATTTGACATCAGTGTGGTTAAACAAAGCTGAGAGGCAAAGTTTCAAGAAAGCAAAGTAATATATGTTACATAATGTAAAGGTGTGGGAATAAGATATCCATGGAAAGTGTCTCACAAAAGTTCACTTTTCAGGGATAAAGGTGCCCTGAAAGCAGCTTCAGTGTGAGCTGCTCACTCAGTGGGATTCTGCTTGGCACTCAGTGATTGCAGCTCAGCGGAGTGACCATGCAATATTTAACACCCTTCAAGCCAATCAGCACTCTTTGTCCCGGATCTGTCTCGCTGTTTTTCTCTTTGTGGTTGGTTGCTGATGCCCTCCGAGCAAATCTATCAGTAAGCAAATTGGAACATATTTCTTCCTTGACGTTTGCACTTCTATTTAATAACAATCAACCAATCATGCATTCAGAGGTGACTCACATTCCAGCTTTGAGGATTGACGTATATTTATTTTCTGCCAGTTTTGTAACCAACGAAACCATCTTGGGGAAAAAGATACAGTACACACAACTGCACTGTAACTGTCAACAGCAAAATCCTGTTTGCAGGCATTCATGCACAAACTAGCATGTGTGATCAGAACAGTTTGTCATTGCACTGATATATTTTTTTTCCTCCAGCTGGAACAATAAACCTGTGACTGTTAAGGTCATCAGAGGGTTTGGTGGAAAATAGCTGCAAAGTCAGTTGATGTTAACATTTGCTAAAATTTGCTTTTCCCTGCAGTTCACCCATGGGAACTAATACAATCCTGATTATTGTAGTTTGTCATTGTCAATATCATGGCTTGATTCTTAAATAGCTGTTGAAAACATAATAGCAGTGTGGGAAGTTAAATTGAGACTTAAACATACTCAAACTCCCTCTCTTCTTACAGAAACTATTGAAAAACACATAAAATGTCCCTAGAACCTTCCAGTTTCTAAGCCATACTTATTCTTACTAATGGGCCAGTCTTCATGTTTAAACTGGTGATTATACATTAATCCTTCACATATCAGGTTAGAGGCAACCAAGATGCATAGAGCTTGGCAGTGAGACATAAAATATACACAGTAATAGCATGTGGAATTGTATATATTGTTTCCCACTCATGGGATTTATCATATAGTAAACCACTCTGGCATAATAGTTGGTTCATGCTTGGAGCTAAAGTTATTATCAGTTAGCTACTAATATACTTTACTATATTTGTGGAGGTAAAGTTTCATACATGATGAACATTAAGAGCCAGCCTGTCTGCACAGCTGAAGTGTGCATGTGTGAGTGTGAGTCATTTGCTCCACTTCCTCACCACAGCTGCTGCACGACTTAATGATTTGTGACATGGTATTTTATACTGTGAATGTACTGTGTTAATCTTGTCTTTAAACAATAGCTTGCCAGTTTTGAAAAAAGGATTATTTGTGGTCTGTATGGTAGATTAGGGAGCTACAGCTGGCTAGCTTAGCTTAGTGTGAAGGGTGATAGCTAGCTTGGCTCTGTAGGAAAGCAATAAAAGTTGCCTAGCGGCACATCTAAAGGCCACAATGGGTGTATTAGATCTCGGTTGTTTAATCCGTACAAAAACTGGACTGTAAAAATGAAAAGTAGTGATTTTACTGGTGATTGTGTTGGGCTGTTTCTTTGCCATGTGTGGAGACCCCAAGGAATCAATTAGTGAGCAGCAGTAGGAAGATTTTGTGAGCCTTTGTGCTAAACTAAAAGTCTGCTGACCCCAGCTATAAGACATGATAATGAGAGTAGTATTGAACTTCTCAAACATTCAGGGGGAAACAACAAGCTGTTTTGGGTTTTTGTCCCTTTAAGGCCACCCACCCTTTAAGACAGCTTTATCGTGACTGGCTTCCTCTCGCAAACAGAAGGTTTAAATAGCTGGTGAGTGCAGCTGCTGTGCTCACAGAAAGAGCTGTGTGACTAAGATGGACATATTAAGAATATCTCCTCTCTTTGACATCATAAAGACCCAAGAGTAGAAAAAAAAGAGTAGAAACCGAGCATTTAGAGCAACCTGAAGCCTGAGCTTTTGGCTCACAGGGATTACTCACAGGGGTTACATACATACACTGACCTCATTGTCAAATCTCATTGTGAAACTATTAAACCATATTTAATATGAGCATCCACCAATCTGTGTATATCAAGCAATCTATCCTACCAGTTTGCTTGGACTCCTAGTTTGTTTTTTTTCCTTTTACAACAACAGCTATTCCAATAATGTATCCATTATTGTTTTCTTTTTAAAGAGGTGCTAGCACTTGTTGATATTTGAGCTTTTTTTCACCTAGATACACATACTCCTTCTTCACATACCATGTTATTCATCTCAACAGGAAAAAAAAACTGCCTCTCCACTTTGACTTTGTACTTCTCCTCATCCCTGTGTCCTTAATGTGTATGTATTTATTACCTCAAGAACTAATTAAAACTCCATTACTCATGCAGAAAACAAAGAAAGAATAATCAAAATGGAAATGAGTGTAATAGTGCTGTAGAAACAGATGAAGCAGACAGTGAATTCTGCTGAAAAGGTTTTTTTTGAAAGAGCTTTTCATACTTTTTCTTTCTTTGCCCTTTTATAATAGTGAAGGCTACTGAATTCAGCTCCTAAATGATGAAAAAAAGCTTTAAGATGGTGTTATGCGTTTGATTATCAGGAACAAAGACTTCATTTAAATGTACAGCTTTGAGAATGACTGCTACAAATGAAAGAAATGGAAATTTTGTTGGCTGGGCTTCATAATTAGCATTCTTGTTGGCTCTTCATACTTTCTCTCTGTCATCAGACAAAAAAAGTAAACAGATGTTAGTGGAGAACATTCTCCAAGAAACCAATTTAATCACTGAAATTGCTTGGGGTCTCTTACAGAAATATGCTCCTTCTCTGATCAGCCTGTGTGAAGGAGCTTGTCCTACAGCAAATAATCAGTCAGTCCTCTTAACAAGCTCCACAGTCAGACTCCCCAAACTCATCATTTTAAGCCCATCCATCACTTATACGGGCTGCCAGCGTGGAAGCACTGCTGCCAGTGACAAGATAACAATGAGACAACAGCTAGTCTCTTCAGCTTCTTCATTCACATTTATTACAGACTCCCAGCATTTTTCAGGCTTAACAATAACTGCGTAAGCAGTGAGTTATAAATCAGTTTTTTGTCATGTCAGATTGGACACCAGCTGAAGTGCTGGTTGACATCACTTAGTTGCCGAGTTACTAACAACTATCCAAGTCAAATCTAGTTAGAGTTGACATCCTGTGGACTGCTCCATGAAGAAACAGCTGCGATGCAGAAAAAGCAACATGCTCTTCTGTTTGACTCTGGGGCCAGGGCTTATAGTCTGGGGCCCAGGAGGAACAAGGGTGTGGGTCAAGGGGGGAGTCCCTGCATTTGTATCTTTAGATACGTATTTAGTTATCTGCACATGTGCCACATTAATTAGCTAGCAGGGGATCTGATTTTGGGTGCAGTGTCAAGGCTAAAAGGGAATATGAAGCAACATTGTGGGTCTGGATCTCTATCTTGATGCTCCAGGGGCAGCTGTGTACACCACCTGTTAATGAACTCTGAAGTGGTCTCTAATTGGACCTCTGCTGTGGACCACCCAGGGAATCAGACTCCACATGAAGGTGTAAAGGGCAAATGCAGCAGACAAGGCTTGAAGGCAACAGAGATAAAACACGCAGTCAAGAATTCCTGATAGCGTGCTATATTTTTTATATGTTTTTGCTGATATGTCTTTGACAAAATAATCTTAACTCAAAGGCCACTTATTTGCTTTTTCAATGGTTGCCAATCACATCACGCTGCCTTCACCAGCAGAAGTAGACAAAAAAGGCAATCTCCATAACTGAGCAAAGAACCTCTGCTGATAAACACTGTAAGATGAGGTTGAAATCTCTGGAGTAAGTTAGTAACTCATCACCATCCAAAGAAAATTCCAAATTCTGGACATTTTTGTGTTTTATTTAAAATTGGTGAATACATGTTTTTCCTCATATTTTGAGAAGAACCTTCGACTAAAGCTAAACAAACCATTTGTGCACTGGAATAGTTAAGCATGTTTTGTCACAAAGCTGAAAATGAGGCTGTTTTTCACACATGCTTTTCACAGCATCTGTCTAGAGTTGGTGTTATTTATTATTAATGGACTTTCATACTCAATTTATAGGCTTTAACAGCTTTTGTGTTTTGTTTTGGGGGTTTTTTTCCACTTTGCAAATTACAGTGTGAGAGACTATTTTTTAAATTGATGTATTTTATTATTTAGTTTAGATGTGCTTGTTAGTGGCAGTATGTGTACTTTTTTTGCAAAAACACATAAAAGGCTCCAGATTTGTATTTTGGTGCTTGCTTCCAGCACTATGATTGCTACATTTTTTCAGTACTAGATGTTAGATTTGTGTTTAATCTGTCTGTTGTGAACAAATTAAAAACACTCCATATATCTGCTGGTGTCATGCTATAATTGTCAGACAGTGCATCAGACCTGCTGTTGATGTCTGTGTTTCTTCATGCCGTGCACATTCTCATCTCATTTGTTACATGTATCATCACACTTCATTCATGTGCATGAAACTGAATAACCTACATGGTTATTAACGTGTTACTCAGTGGCTCTGCTCTCCTGTTGTGTTGTCAGTCAGATGCTGTTGCTTAGACAAACAGACAGGCAGAGAAGTGCCAGATAATACGTTTGGCCCAGCATGAAGCCCTTTTACTGTCACGTTAATTGCATCACTACAAGCACAGCAGGGGTGTGTAATCACTGCATTTTGAATGTCTTTTTTGTGTTTACTGTCATTAATGTGTCCAGTGCTGTTGTTAAATGTGATTTCAGGTCATTGCTGTGTATGAAAAGTTTGCATAAAATTTGAACTGTCGATTTTCTAATGGTGGGAGTGGCAGATGAAATTGTGGGTCACCTTCTTCTTCTCACTCTAGTGGTTTAAAGTACTCTCCAATGAACAATTCTGTCTGCCCGTCTGTTATTTATCTGAAGTGATGCCAGATCTCATTGAGGAAACAGATACTTCCGACAGACTGCCACTCACTTAGCTAAAGGGGTTGGGCGATTAAGATTCCTCTTACCTCCCCACCCCAGCCGCCGGCCCAAATTAACCCCCTGTCAGTGGTATACAAAGAGAGTGGGCATGGCTGAGTCTGATTTATTTCACACAGAGCCATCATAAGAGCACAGTGGGCCTCCTGTCTCCTCGATAAGCCAGATACACCAGGGCCCTGTTGGCCTTTCTTTTACTCTCCTCCCCCCACTGTCCCACCCTCATGCTGTCTGTCGCACACACTCAACCTGTCAATCTGAAACAGAGACAGGCTCAAAGATGGGCCCAAATCAAAAGGAACTGATTAGCGATTAATGGTGCATCACTGTATTTGCATCAGGACTGTGTGCACGGTGTATGTGAGTGCATACAGAGTGGCGTTGTCAGTCATGCAGAGTGTGCCCTGGCCCTCCCTCTTCTGTCCTGTCCATGTGCTCCTTTAGGGGTGCAGCCACTTATGGCTATTGATATGGTAGAGATGACTCTGTTGTACACCCACATGCTCACATTCAATCCCAACACAGAGCAGCAAAACAGCCTCCTGCTGAGCCCAGAGAAAAGCTGAAGATTGCATCAACTGATCATTCTGATGGATCTGTACTCACCTACCCGCTGATTGATACTAAAGTTTTTGTTCACTTTGTTTTAGGCACATAAAAAGGATTTTGCAGAAGTGTTGGGATTGTTGATGTTTGCGTGATGTGGGCGTTTGGACTCCTTCACCAGAGACACAGTTTACAAGGATGGACGCTGGCACTTGTTAGCATATTTACTGTCTGCCTGTGTCAGGGATGCAGAGGGCTGGAGGTCTGGACAATGGGTGTGGAAAGTGGGCAGAATAGTTCTAGTTTCTCAGTCCCTGTGGTGTTATTGTTGACAGAGACGGGAGTTGCTCAGGATGGTGCCAGCGAAGGGGCAACACCAGCTCCTACCACTCAGCATGAGGATGACAACTCTTTGGGCTACACAGGTACTGCTGCTGCTTTCCCATTAACTTAAAGGCTCCTTCCACTCAAAAAATGTTTCGTGTTTATTGGTTACTTTACTTTAAATGTCCAACAGTAGTAGGCTATTTTCTGCTCACTTTAAATCTTAGTTGAAGCCTGAGAGCATGAGTTTTGCGGCCAATTATGGTCCACTGTGCAACCTTTTCGTAAAGTAAGACACATCTTCTATCCAGCAGTAAACTTTTAAAACAAACAAACAAAAAGATTTAAATGTTTTCAGAGTTCTGGAATTTTCAAGAGCATTTTTATGTTTTTAAACACATTTGGAGGGTATCTTCATTTTGCTGTTTTTATATTGATCTGCAATGAAGAAAAAAAACATTAGATCTCTCTTGCGCAAAACAGGATTTAATTAGACTCAAAATGTAATCTAGCATAAAATCAGAAAGCGTGAGCTGACTGTCAAAGCAAGTATACCAACCAGTTATACTGTACCAAAGCCCCTATTAAGAATGGCAGTCAAAAGGATTACAGAATACACTCAGGGAAGCCAGTTGTTTACATTTTTCAATCCAAAATTCCCTCAAAGTTGAAAAGTCTTTTCACAGAATAAATAAGCTCTTTCAGACACCACTTTCCACGTGTGTTTCTATGGCAGATATTTTTGAAAGAGGAGAATTGTGGGAAAATGAGGCACACAACAACACTGGTTAGGTATCTTCAGTGCCGGAAATGGCATCTGCACCTGAAGGACTGACACACGCGCACACACACTCTCACACACGTATACACATATACACAAAGGAAGCAGGTCTGGAGAAAATTACTGATGATGTATGTATTTCGGCAGAGTTTTGGGCTCTTTTCCCAGAGTGAGGGTGGAAAGTGTTTCCCCTGTGTTGTTGCAGCAAGAAGATAGCTAAGTGATTCACTGGACCTCACACAGCTTCAGGAAATCTTATGAAGAAAAAGGAAATCCAAATTGACTGCCAAAACCTTTATAAGGTCCATCACTACATGTTGTAGTTTGGTAGCTTTATTTTGCTTGGACTTCAAAAAATAACCAACAAAACCATATAATTATCATTAGTGTCATTGTGTGGCCTTCGTCAATAATGCCAAGAGAAAAGGTTTGAGTCCAAACAGTACAGAAATCTCTTAGTTGGTATATTAGTTTCCATTCTCTAACAGTCCTGGAAGGCTTTGAATGCATGTTTAAAGAGGAAAATCATGTCGTGTCTGCTTCACTGCATTCATTTTCATCTTTAGAATGATAAATCTATCTTTTGGACAGTGCCAGGAGTTCATCTTTAATCTGGCCATTTAATCCCATCTGTGCATGAAAATGAAGGAAATCGATCTGGCCCAGTCAGTGAATTGGAAATGAGACTAATGTGCCCTAATACCTCAGTCTGCTCCTGATAGAACAAAGTGGGCTGCTGCCAAAGACTCCATTTTCAAGGAGCGTGACTCTCTGCATGGAACGTGAGGATAATCTTGACAGCTGCCAGTTTGAGCTAGAGTTAAGGGAAAAAAAAAAACTAAAGGACTGCATTTTCATGCACTATGGTGAAGAATCTTTTAGGTGCCTGGATGTGTTTAATTATGAGTATTTGTCATGTGATCTCTGTGACCTTCATCCAGAAACAGAGTTTATTGAGTTATGCACAAGTTTCACTGATTATCTGATCACACTCTATTCATGAGATTGAAGAAGAAGCTATGTCCTTGTCATCCATGTCCTTTTGTAACATATTTGAAATGACTACCAATATCATTATTAGTTTAGCCTGACCTTCTTTACTTTTTATGAAACTTTAAACAATTGCCACATTTCCAGGCAATGACACAGTACTGTTTTATATTGCAGTCACCTGGGACTAATACAGCCTACTGTGAATTTTATAAGGAAACACGTGCTGACCTGAAGTTCACAATACATTAAGACTTTTTTATTGGTCCCCTAAGACACTGACTCTCAGCCAGCTCTAAATTGTTTCCCGATATCAAAGAGCTTTGTACAGAACTTCACATTCATTATAAATGAGACTGACCTGTGTGAAGGCAGTGGATTAGAGAGGCATGCTAAAACTCCTGCACTTACACTTTGCTAGCCAGTGCTTGGCATGCATACACACAGAGAGGAGACAGGTCTTTGGTTCTTCTGCCTCAACATGAAAGGCTGAGCATTACTTCAGAGAGCACATCAGCACTCATATCCTCCCTCTCCACTGACAGCTACCATTGCGTTTGTCACAGATCAGAAAGGACGGCAACTTCAGAGGGCTGCTCTATTTGTAAGGTTATGGAAATAGAAATAGGGAGGAAGAGGGGGAACTGAAGCTTGCCATGCTGTCATCACTGATTGGCTTCAGAATAGAGGGGTCCAGGCATGTCAAAATGCAGCATTTTATCTTCTCTCAAAGCAGTCACCCCTCAATGTGTCCAAGGAACCATTCACAGTGCTGATGGATGTACAGACAGATGATGTGAGAACAAAGTCATGTCTAACTGAGAGCTGTGCAGGCATCAAGGTTAATATTGCTGAAGATTTGATCAAATAGAAAATATCCATCAACACACACACACACAGACAGTACAATGCAAGCTATTATTCCACATTTCTGTAGTGAAATGAAAAAAGGTGTACTGGGAAAATAGTTTGTTGCTGTATAAGAAAGCCCTTCGCAAAGCTAGGACATCTTACTATTCCTCACTAATCGAGGAAAACAAGAACAACCCCAGGTTTCTTTTCAGCACTGTAGCCAGGCTGACAAAGAGTCAGAGCTCTGTTGAGCCAATCATTCCTTTTACTCTGACTAGTAATGACTTCATGAATTTCTTTACAAATAAAATTTTAACCATTAGAGAAAAAATTATTCACAGCCGTCCCACAGACGTATTGTTATCTACTGCAACTTTCAAAAATACAGATACTTATTTAGACTCTTTCTCTCCGATTGATCTTTCTGAGTTAACTTCAATAATTATTTTCTCTAAACCATCAACGTGTCTATTGGACCCCATCCCTACAAGACTTCAAAGAAGTCCTACCATTAATTAATGCTTCAATCTTAAATATACTCAATCTATCTTTATTAACGGGCTACGTACCACAGGCCTTTAAGACAGCAGTAATTAAACCATTAC
>VUQI01001450.1:0-14117 GCA_015106735.1 Paratilapia polleni | reverse complement strand
TTTCTCCCCCCCCCCCCCCCCCCTCATTTGCTTTTGATTGCCCTTTCTGTCCTCCAAATCATATGAGACAGTCGAGGTTTGATTGCAATTAGTAACAATTTAGAAAAATAATAAAAAAAGAAAAAAGAAAAATGAAATAAACAAACATCTTCCCCAAATGTCATTGGCTAGGGGATAGTTTGCTTTCGTCAGGCAATTTTCACAAGCTTCAAACGATATTCCAGCTGCTGACTTCCACCAGATGAGGAAGCTTCCTCGTTACTAACAGGTGCTTAAAAATTCAGTGACTCATTTCATATATACTTTCTGCTCCAGTGAGGCACATTTACATCATAGCCTTTGAATAGTCTTTCTTTGAAAAGAGAAAAAAAAAAAGGTAGTGAAAGATGATAGAATGATGCTTCATATGGAATCAAAATATGCAACCTCACTTTAAATTATACACAGCTTTGTTAACAGAGCGATCACCGCTACTTGTTCAGTGCATTTTCATTGATGATTCATTGCTCAGTTTACACTTTTTAAAGCCTCTTGAATTTGTACAGTGCCTCGTTGTCCTCATGGAGACAATAAGCTGTTAAAATCTATACAATAAGTTCCCGTGTTATTTATAACCATCCATTAGTTCTCATGGGTTTTCATCAAAAGGTCTATTGTACAACATACAGGAGGACTGCATGTTCACAATCATCAGTGTCAGTATCTGTGTAGTGATGAAGCATGATGGAATGCAGCAAAGCCGATGACCAAAGGCCAAAAACAAACGTTAGAAAAATTTAAGAAAAAAAAAAAAAAAAAGACAGTATTATCTCCTTGTCTTGGTCTGTGGTTGCCTTTGTTAGCATGGAACGCCATTAAAAGTGCGTCCTTAAATGTGAGCTATGGGACTAGGATCCTGGTGGGTTCTCTGCATAGGTCTCTCTCCTTGTTTCTTTGTGGTTTGCTGCATCATCCAAAGCAGTCCTTTTGAGGGTTAATGGATGGTAGGTAAATCTCCTAGCCAGGCACCAGGTAGGGGGCGTGGACACGTATATTCATTCTGCAAGAACAGAAAAAAAAAGAAAAGAAAAAAATACAATGAAGACCATTTAACAGTTGGCCTGCACCAGTTACAGAGGTGGTGGTTACAATGTAAAGTTAATTACAGTGCCCAGTGATTTGATAACAGTACAATGGGGCTGTGACAGTGCCAGCAAAGCAAATTAGGGTAAGCAATTAAGCAGATGATGAAATCCCACAAGCTTAGATAGCTTAGAAGGCTAAGGTGGAGTGACTTCCCAAATGTCTCACAGAGATTAAAAGAAAGCCCAACACACAAGTATTCTTTTGAAAATGTTAATTAAAGCTGAAATCACCAAATTAAAATATTAAATTAAAACAGCATCTTTTTCACTTTATTCATGTATTGTTTGCTATAGTTTCAATTGCCCTGGTTTCAAGTATTGGCATACATTTAACCAACAACTGAAGTATAAACTGTAACTATTTTATTTAATAATAAATGCAGGAGAGGCATTTCCCCCCTTTTTCCTGACTCTTGTTTTCAGAATAATGTGATTCTTACAAAAATAATATAGAGTAACCTGCATTATACTTACATTAAATTAAATTTTGTCTGTATACTAGGATATTAAAGACCCAGCTTTGATGTAAATATTAAAGAGTTGACCAAACTCCAAAATAGACTCCAGCTTTTCACATATTTAACCTATTACCAGTTTGTTGCATGGCCACACCAAAATACAAGGATAATAAAAGGCCTATCACACAGCACCTTTGAGTCACTAGAAAAAGTAAATTAGAAGTCATGACAGGTGAATAATTTGGGACCTTTAAATGTCAGTGCTTTCCCACGGGTCAAGTCAACCTTGTTGAGATGTTGTTGCAAATAAGTAAGAAGTTTTTGACATTTTACTCTCGTTTAAAAACCACCCACTTTGAAATGATCTCCACACTGAAAAAGGTAGAGGCACACTCAGCCTTCTTACCCAAGTTTGCCTCTGAGCATTTGGGCTCTGAAACCTTTTACTTTACAAGTTAACCTTTAAAAGAGCCTATTTGTGACTTGGCTACGGGTAAATCCACATTGCCTTAATAAGAAAAACGCTCAGAGTTTTGACAGGCTAAGCAATTTCTAAAGCTTTCCGAATCTGCTCAAAATTATCCCAGCTCAACTTTTTGCTGCTCAGGCTGAGATTGTTGTCAGTGTGAAGCAGATCTCTGTAACAAAGGGCTCAGACGAGTATGCCCTGAGCAGAACTTTGATTTAAATGTTATCAAACAGGCTGACAAGTCTTCACTCCACTCTTTATCTACCTCTCAGGTGGATGTGAAAGAAGTGGAGACAGCTGCACAAATTGTCATACCTTAGACAATTTCAACAGAGCACAAAAAACAGAAACAACTTGCAGCAAAAGCTCAGGCTGAGCATCTCTGAACACATGTGCAGCAACACAGAGACACTAAAGCTGAAGTGCACAACTCTCTGCAGACACACACCTAAACAGAAGGAAACGATCCTATCAGGTAGTGAAAAACGCTATCAAATCATCTACCGTTAATCAGTATAATCAGTGTTGTAGCCTTAATTTACCATATTGCAACTGGTAAGCAGAGCATGCTCTGGTACAGTCTTGTTCATCTTGTAAAACAATGGGAATAAGAGAAGCCCAGGATTATATAATGAAATCTTGGCAAGGTGTACAAGTTACTAAATATACGGATTAAAAAAAACAAAACAAAAAACCCAACAAAACATATTATATACGCACATATAAGCAATGAACTCCAGCCATCACTCAGCAAGATATGTGAAAAGAAGGTCTTGAATAGATGTTCATAAATATGGATGTAACAGATGTGCCTGCAATCCTGGTAGATTTCACAAATTACCCAGTTGATATCCTTCTATGCATCCAACTGGCACATATCATATATAAGTTGCTTTAGCCTTCCTACAGTTCTTGCTGTATCTGCAAGCCACTTTGACACCTACGGTACCTCTATCCCAAGCCTGTCGTCGTTGATGCCTGCTCTGTTCTGTACCTGGGGCTGGGGCTCTTGCTGCTGCTCTCCTGCTCTGCGCACTGATGGGCAAGGAGGTTTCATAACAACACATTACAACCAAATATAAATTAGTGCAGAAATATGGTGGTCCTGATAACTTTGCATTCCTGAAAAAACCCGCATCATTATAGAATGTGGTCAAAATGGCAGTAATTTTAATCTGTATTCAAGAGCTGTTCTTCACATGTCTTGCTGAGTGATGGCAGAAGTGAGGTTTGATGATAAAAGCCCACAATTTTCACAACAAAACATTAACTAATCAGTTTTAGTTTGTTCTTTGTTCTTCATATTTTTTCTGTAGTTTTGTTATTGTCATGATGTATAATGTAGACTTTTAGCACAGCTCAGACTTTCCTTCACTGGCACTGACATCTGAGCTGAGCTGTTGCAAAAATCATTATGCTCCTTCAACATGATTTTCTTAAAGTGCTTGGGTAAATGAGTGCTATTGTAATAAACACTTATGCTCACAACTCTTCAAACACTTGCAATGCAAACAGCCATTAGATGGCCGATGGCTTTCAGCCATGATTTGGAGGCTATACTTTTTACATTATTTCACACTAGATGTCTAAGGATGTCTTTTTTTCTGTCAGTCTGGGAACAAACTTACTTCAACTGGTGAATAAGACATTCACTTCCTTCATAGCAGCAATGAAAGTTTGCTGTTACACAGCAATGAAGAGGTTTTGTCACCAGTCATCTGGAATATGGGCTTCACTTTAGCAGGTACTTTCTCAGAAGTGGTAAAAGTGGTAGTACTTTCTCAGTGCAGTGGTAGAAAAAAAGAACCAAAATTCCCTGCTGCTGGTTTCCCACCATTGTTTATCAGGACAACTGGAAAGCATTGGTGACTTTTTAAACCAGAGCAAAATGCATCTGCAGGAGCATTTGACCTCCACTACCTGCTTGTGAAAGCCTCTGAGAGAACGACTGGTACTTCCAATGAAGCAACAGATAAGCTGGTGAGCTTTTCCTTTCTAGTAGCTTCCTCAGATTAAGCCAATGCAGGAGTTACAAAAAGCTGGCAAAGGCTCAGTAAACTTAGCAATTTCTATGTTCAGGCGTCCTTCACTCCCATCAGTGAAAAATTGCAATATGTACAGTACTTAACAAATTTATTAGTCCACCTGTCATAAAAACGAGAAAGACTGTACAGCATCACAAAGTGCTTTAATGTGGACTTTAATGTGAGTTCTCTGCGTTTTACCATTTTGAACAGGAGTGAGGAATTTCAAACTGAATTCATGTTTTTATACCCAAATTTGAGCCGGCACACTGGACTTCTCTGAAAAGTCAGAAATTAATCAAGCAGAACATTCAACCACTAAAACCTTTTCTGTTCAGGAATGCAAATAAATAAGTGTAATTTGGCATCTTAATCAAAAAATAATCATGTGCTTTACTATTTTTTTTCTGCTTTTTTGTAGAACAGTAAACTTGAAAATCCATGGATAACATCAGTAATTATAGTTTAGCTTTAAAAATATGATTTCAATTAAAAAGCTTGCGCATACTGGTGGATTAACCATTACAGAAACATAAAACATGATTTCTGTAATTACGAATGCGGTTAATTTAGAGCAGCTGTAGCATAAACCTTACACTGGGTGGTGGTCTAATAAATTTGTTTAGCACTGTAGTAGCAGTGTAGCCGCTGGTTACTTACGATTGAATATCACAGAAAACCTATTTCGCTGTGCCACAAAAAATCTTCCTCACATTGCAGCACTTTCAAGGCATTCAGACTGACAAAGTTAATGTCCAGAGAAAAGCCAGTAGGCGACAAGATACAGCCCAAAAATTTTGAGGAAGGTTTTTTTTTTAATCCAAATGACACATGCCTACTTTGCCACTTTAGCTCTTTTGCCAGCCCATAACCATCCACACTCTTGGATGCTTGCACTGTCCTGCTAGTTGTCGGGAAAAGAAGACATAAGAAGCTGGCGTTGATCCTGGTGGTTTCAAAATGGACAATTTCCCCTGAATACCCAGAGACTTGGCTTCTGTAGCACCAACCTCGTCAGTCCCCTAACACAGTGTTTCTGGGGACAGACGTGTCATGTGCGGTGTTCAGCATGGGACAGCCTCTCAAGGAGTAAAATTCTGAGTAGGCCTGGCACAGAAATCTATGGCTGTCCGCTCTAGTGGCATGCATTACTTTGAAACACAAAGCATGTCCCCAAAAAGTGGTACTGTATGAAGGTTTGATTTATTCATAGTGAATGGAAGTCACATATTCAAACTCATGTACTAAACAGTTGTGAATGATATTGTTGAGTATGCCCAGTAGCCTAACCTTTTACTGTCACTCTTGATAAAACTGAAATTAATTTTCAGATGAAGCCTACCTGTACAAGAGTGCTGTGTAGGTAGTGCATGTGTGACTTAATAATTGCTTGAAAAATGATGGAGATACAACCAGGGCCCTTAAGTGCGAGCACTCTGGTTGCACACTTTTTGAGTGAAATGCATACTGCACTACTGTAACACAGTTTTATTCAATATTATCATATGAATAAATTCAGTGGATCACCTTTAAATTTTTTGGGAGGCACCAAGGTGCAGTGGTCAGCACTGTCGCTTCACAGCAAGAAGGTCCTGCGTTTGAATCTACTGGCTGGCTGGGGCCTTTGTGTGTGGAGTTGGCATGTTCTCCCTGTGCCTGCATGGGTTCTCTCGGGGTATTCTGATTTCCACTCAAACATGTCCACAAACATGCACGTTATGTTAACTGGTGATTCTAAATTGGCCGCAGGTGTGTATGTAAACATGCATGGTTGTCTCTATGTGTTAACCCTGTGATGGACTAGAAACCTGTCCACAGTGCCTGTCACCCAATGACAGCTGGGAGAGTTGCCAGCCCTCCTGCAACCCTGAAGTGGATAAGCAGTTAATACTTTTAATGTTTTGAATCACAACCTCCTGTATATGGAGCAGATTAGTAGTGGAAAATGAGGTATGCCAAAGTTACTAGGCTGTTTAAGTACATACACACATACGTATTTTGATATAATTTGATATCTCCTTGTTATATGTAATTATCCTTTACACAAAAATCTATTTCATGGTGAAAGTTCTGTTTCATTTCATTTTCAGGTTGCAACTACAACTTGATGAAAGATACCATTCACATTTCTGCCCGTCTTTAAGCCTTGTGACTTTCAATTATTAGTTATACTGTATGTAATTTCAGTACAGAATTTTATCAGTAAAAAAATAAGTAGATTCAGATTAAATTAGCAAATACAATACTGGATTCAGATAATGCTAAACTCCTAACCCTAACTTCAAAAGCTGAAAAGACTTTATGAATGCCACAGTGTTTGAAAGTGAATGCTATAATGAAGCACTGAACTTTTCTGTCCTTTCTTAAGGCCACAAGTACAGCTAATGTAGTTCTAAAATTCATTCATAAAAATCATTTGACAGTCACTAGGTCTAAAATTTTAATAATTCAAACCGTTAATCAACTTTTTTGAAGCCAGTATGGGTGTCCAATCAATGACAACCATGACACACAGAAAGAGAAAGCTATGATTGTGTGTTAATAAATGCTTAAGTCTTCTCATTTTAAGGATTGTTTTATAATTTTAATCATGAACTGACCAGTGTTTTAATCCAACCTTTGAGCAAGCCTTCTACTTGATGTGAAGTGGTTATATTAGACTTGCTTCTGTCTTTCGTCTCTGTTCACTGACATGCAATTGCTTTTTCCGCATTTGGACCTCAGTGTCAGAAGAAAGCCGGTACAACAATTTCATTCTAGAGACCCAGTGAATCCACAGTTTCCGGTCTAGTTCCAAAATCCTCTCTCTTTACTTTGACACCCGCCCGCTGCAACCCCCAGCTCTGTGGGTTTGCACCTGCTGCTTTCTCTCTTCCTATATCCTCTCTTACACACACAGACAAAAAACACAACAACACACACGCCTCTATAGCCTATATTCTTGCACATTAGTTAGGATTTATAATTGATACCTTATGGTGAGTGAATGTATTGGCTGTGAGTGCTGTGAGCGTGAGTTGTGTTGTTAGTATTGGCTGTATAGTTACTGTTTTTAGTGTGTAATAAATCATGTTATATTGTAATACGTTATCACTCGTTCTTGCTAAATATTATTTGAACCCATGCTCTGCAAACAAAGTACTCCCAAATGACTTCATTATTTTGCAATTTCATTTGTGTTAGAATCCTAGTTGCAAAATCAGATGGGTGCAGCCTGAAAAGAAAATGGGTTTCCATTAAACTGTAAGTTAAATTTCAACAAAATTACCAGATAATCAGAAAGTGTGACTTAAAGTGTGTTTCTGCCTGTGTTAATATTAGGGGTTGGCTCATTGTGATAAATCACTGGTGGTGGTGTTCTCCATTCAGGTAATATTAAAACACTGCAGAAGAATGACAATGACATAATTAAGTATGCCATTTAAATTTAATTTTGTGGAAAATCATGGAAATTGCATGATAAAAACATGGTATTTTTCTTCTGCTATTGTAAGTCTCATTTGTGAAAGGTTAAATCATGAAGACTGACTTTTTAAATTCTGTTTCTCTTGCGTTCAGTGACATTTTGCTTTATGTTATCTCTCTCTATGTCCATCTATGTCTATCTGTCTATCTATCTCTATCTATAGGCAGCCAATCACATGGCAGCAACCCAGTGCATTTAGGTATTTAGGCATGTAACCATGGTCAAGACAACTTCCTGAAATTCAAAATGAGCTTGAGAGTGATGAAGAAAAGTGATGTGGCATTTTTGTTCGTGCCAGATAGGCTGGTCTGAGTGTTTCAGAAACTGCTGATCTACTGGGATGTTCCTGCAAAACCATTTCTAAGGTTTACAGAGAATGATCTGAAAAAGAGAAAATATCCAGTGAGAGGCAGTTGCTTCCAGCAGGATAACCCGCCATGTCACAAAGCTCAAATCCTCTGAAAGTGGTTTCCTGAACATGACAATGAGTTCACTGTACTCAGATGGCCTCCACAGTCACCAGATCTCAGTCCAATAGAGCACCTTTGGGATGTGGTGGAACAGGAGATTTGCATCATGGATGTGCAGCCTTCAGAACTGCCTGGCATAGATTCAAAAAGCAAAAAAAGCTGCAAACATTCCTCAGAGCTACTGGTCTATACTGACATGATAGCATCACACAGTTGCTTGAAATGGTACATAATGGTGGCTCCAAACATGTAACCGGTGGTTTCTGACACAGGTGTGTGTAGCTGGTAGCTGTCTGCTAGGCTAATTTGAGCCACTAAACTGGAGTACATTTTGACTGTAATTTTGGTGTTGGTGCCTTTGGGCAAAGTTTACCACATCATCTACTGATAGAAGTAGCAGAATGAATTTTGTACAGGGCTATACTCTCTGCTCAGATTCAGCCAAATGCTGCAATACTGATAGGACAGTGCAAATGGATAATGACAGCATATTACAAAAGCAGCGCCAAGAGTTCATCAAAGCAAAGACATGGGATATTCTTCAATGGCCAAGTCAGTCACCTGATCTTAACCCAATAGAGCATGCTTTTCAGTTACTGAAGACAAAACTGAAGTCAGAAAGACCCACAAACAAGCAGCAACTGAAGGCAGCTTCAGTAAAGGCCTGGCAGAGCATCTCAATGGAGAAAATGCAGCATTTTGCAGTGTCCATGGGTTCTAAACTTCAGGCAGTCATTGACTCCAAAGAATTTTCCAAGTATTAAAAACAATCCTTATGTTTAAAATTATGTGAGTTTGACCAATTACTTTTGAGTATCTGAAAATGGAGGGACTATGTATACAAATGGATGTAATTCTTCAACAGTTAATTCAATACTTTTGTTAAACCCCTTGAATTAAAGCTAAAGGTCTGCATTTCAATTACATTTTGATTGTTTGATATGAAATTCACCACGGTGCTGTACAGTGGCAAAATTACAAAAACTGTGTCAGTGTCCAAATACTTATGGACCAAACTGTACCTACACACAAGTAAACAAATAAGATAATTAGTATCTTGTAAAGTATTTTGTAATCTTGGCTCTAAGGGTAAATCACTCAGTATAGAGCAGTTGGGTTATATACTCCCCTCAATCATTTTTAGCCATTAAGCTAGTTTACATATTAACCTACACATTTAAAAACTGCCTGAAAGAGTTTAACTAAATAACTAAATAATAACTAAGTAAGTTTTAAAAAAAACAGAACCAGACAAACTGTATGACTTAATACTGTTTACCTTCAGTTGTTCAGCTGATATCTGTGCATTTATGTTCCCTAATTAAGGTAGGCTTAATCATTCCATCTCTCTCCCTCCTTCTCCTTCTCTCTCTCCTGCATCTGAAGTCTAAAGCAGCCAGAGCTGCACCTAAGCCTACGGCACACAGCTGTTCTGACTTTGACACACAGTATGCACTACTGGGGGTGGATAGTGCTCAGTTAACCTCCCCGCAGCCCTGTCTAACAATATTTCTGGTGGAAATCCAGCTTTACTGTGTCACTCAGGAGACAGACAGCTGCCAACGGTGCTATTTTCTACAATCAATTATTAATTTTCACAATGGAATGTCTAATACTTAAAAAAAAAAAAAAAAAATCAGTTATGCAGTCAAATTTAGCATATGTACTGACAGCTCTAATGAATGCATTGTGTTTGTTCACGCTAGCTGAATTTTGTCCAAATATGGTTACTTCTGGCTTCAAGAAACTGAAGATGGATGGCCTCACGGTGGCTGCATCTATCTTCTATATACAGCCTACGAGGAAAATATAAATGAATAAATAAATAAATAAACCAGATCTTTTGAGTATGGTGTTTGTGTGTGAATAAAACCTAAGAGAAAATCAATTAAAATTTCCCTTAAAAAAAGTATACAAGTATTTTTGGTAAAAGTGCAACAAAGTCACAACACTTTCACTGCTTGTATATAATTACAAAGAAAAACACACATTAATAATCATCATTAAAAGGGGCATAATTATAAATGTTGATCTTCTGCTACGTAGGCATACCAGTGAACAAGACTAAGTTCTGGTCTTTTCAAGAACACAGATTACATGTCCAGAGCTGAACCGACTTTCATCCATCCCCCTCTAAAGCCGTTATGTTTTTAATTAGGATACCAATTAGCATAGTGCAAACATGATGTAATTAGTTTGCTCTCAGTCAGGACAGCTGGAAGTAACACAGACATATGCCTGCCACACTCAAAGGGATCACAAGCTTCTTACTCCACTCAGTGCACCAATTACCCTGTTCTAATTCCCCGCCCTGTTTGTGTGAAGTTGCATGTTCCCTTCTTTCCCCAAAGACCATCAAAGGTGGGCAGACAATATGAACTAGACAGAATGTGTCAATTCTTTTTGAAAAATAAAGTTAATGAGACAACTGATATACAGTTTAAATTGAAATTATTAACATAACAATGTCTATGTATGAAAGCAGCTACTCTTTTGTGTTCATGTATGTGAATGGAATACTCTAATCTTCACTTGCAATACAGACAAGGAAGGCAAATTAAAGCAACACAACCGAGCTTATTGGGACTCAAAAAAAAAAAAACAAAACACAACAACAATTAAACAAGAAAGCTCTTTCTGGGGAGTTAATGCCTGTATAAGCTCTTGATCTCTACAACACAAATACTTACAAAAAGCTCTGACTCTGACTCTCTTTATGAAACACAAACAAATACTCAATCCTCTTATTATTTAAGAACAAATAGTATTTCTTGGTTAATAAATTGTAGTATTAATTCTGCATGAACGACAATGTGAAAGCCACTGTGAACAAAGATGTCTGTAGACGTTGGTTTGGAGTAATTGGGATCCTCCTCTTGATATCACGACAGTGTTCAGTGGAAATTAAAGGTAAAATAACAGACTCCCTGCTAACAGTCTGACAAAATTCATCCATTAAAGACCTCTAATTTAGTTTTCAGGAAGGTCTTTTAAATGTGACTTGTTGCCCTCAGTGTTTATTACCTAGAAACATATGGGGATAAGATAGAGAATAGTATACATTCTAATCTTTGGTTTGTGCATTTCCGTTTCTTTTTATATAAATGATTTTACATAAATAATATGTAGGCTACTTAGATTCAATTTTGTGTTGAAAGCATGAATATATAAATCTTTACAGCGTGGTGCAATATTCTGGCAGCAGTATAGTTTATGACTTGAGCTAAACTTTGCAATGACAGCATTCCAAAATTTGCAGGGGATCAAGGAGAAAAACAGATGCCAAACGAGACGTATGGAGAAAATTCAATAAATATATCTTTACAGCGTCTGCAGTTGCAGTCTGTATGTCAAGCATTAAAGGAATATCTTATTTCAATATGATTTGCATTTTTTAAGGGTGAAGGCTTCATTGCAATGAACACTTTATATAATGATAATTAATTTCTGTTTAGGGGTAGATGAAGTACTGTGCTAAAGTCTTGAGTCACCCCTCATTTCTTTAAATTTTGCTAGGAAAATGGGCAATGGGTGCAGTGATTTATTGAAACATGTGCAAACCAACATGGAAGTACAGTAAATAAGGCAAAAACACAGTCTGTACAATTTTAGCAAGTTTGAAAGTCAAAATTTGGTATGACCACCTGTATTCTTCAACACAGTATGAACTCTGTTAGGCAAGCGTTCTTGCAATTTCTTTGAGTAAGTCTTCATGAATAGTTCTCCAGGCTTCAGTCAAGATGATCCCGGACTGCTTCAGTAATGCTAAGGTCTGGGCTCTGGAGAGGCCAATCCATGACTCATAGTGCTCCAGGTATGCTTTTACTGCATTGGCAGTGTGATTGGGATCATCGTCATGCTGAAAAATCAAGCGGTTGCCAATCAGATGCTTTCCAGATGGTATTGCATAGTGCATTTAAATGTGATGGGACTTTTCTGTATTCATAATTCTTTCAACTTTGGGGCTGCATTTCAGTCAGTGGTGTTTCGTATCTTTTCAAACCATGACAGAGCCTCCATCGTGTTTTTTTTCCAGTTTCTTAAAGACATGACTTTCAGATACCGTTCATCTGCTGTAGATAATATTTTAGCAGCTAATATCCAAAGAACAACTTTGAAAGGCCTTCAGAAAGCCTGGAAAACTATTGCTCAAGACCACAAATTACAAGAAAGAGTGGTTCCTTGGAAGCAAAATATAAAGAAGCAAGGGGTGGCTCAAGTATTTTTGCACAGTAGTTTTTATCTAAGAGAAAAGAAGTAAGATTAGGTGAGCTTAAGGGGGTTCATTCTCCACTCCAACCTTGTCTTTAGCAACACAAAATGTATTTTATTAGACGCAAGGATACCCACATGTAAGTAGGCCAGTACAAAAGGAAGTGAGAATAAGCTGCTTTTACATCAATTGAAGTTTAAAAAAAAATAAATAAATAAAAAGAGCAATTTCCTGTGTACGAATTAAGCAAGACATTCAATCCATGATCTAAATGTAGAGCTCAAAGACTTCCCCGAGCACATCTGATTCAGTGATTTGTGGCTGGGAGCAAACTGAGCACATCACTAATGAAATATCTTAGTGCATGTGCATATTTATGTAAGTGTATGCACATGCGTGTTTATCTGTGCTTCAGTGTTATGATTTATGATGGCTGTGATTCATGTAGGTGATGGATGACCACATTACGAGCAGCAGTTTTTTCCCTTCAGGTCTTTCTCTGTATATATCATGTGGTATGCAATAAATTCTGTTTCACACATCTGAAACAAAAATACACAAATAAATAAGGCAAGTAATAATTTTTGACCTTGTTAGGATACATGTATCATCTCAGCAATAATACCCAGAAAGGAATGTTCTGCTAGTGTAATGAAGTACAGTGTCATCCATTATTTGTGTTATTCCATTGCAGGATTTAAAATTTAAAACCTTCTCATGACTGAACATTTTTAAGTTGTATAACAAAATGTTGGATACTGCTCTTTGTTACAAATACCACCAAAATAATTTCCTGTGCCTTAGAATGCTGCGCACATTAGGCAACATACAGCCTAGCTAAACACCAAAGGGCCAGCTTGGCAAGCGTGATAAATTGCAAGATTTGACTAATTTTGAAGTAGGTTTCATCACACAAAGGTTGAGTGATTATCTGCTCTGAAATCATGAATACACTTAAACTAGAAGCATAAAGAACAGTGTTGCATCATGAACAACAGGAATTTCAGAGGATCTTTCGCTCTATTGCATGCACAGGCTCACCTCACTCCCTTTTTCTCTACCCTCCATTGTCAGAACATATACTTTTACTTTTTCTGTCTCCCTCTGTCACACTTGTTAACTCTCGTCCTTCATCTGTGGAGGTAAAGCCTCAGCAGTTTCAGCCACAATTTCCTTTGTGCCCCCCCAGCTGTCTTTTAACCCTGCAGAATCAGAATCTTTATTGTCATTGTACAAGGTACAGCAAAATTAAAAACAATCCCCCTCGGTGCAAATTGTTCAATTAAAACATTTTTAAAAATAAAATAACTAAATAACATTGCAATACACACACACACACACACACACATACATATACTATATTGCCAAAAGTATTCACTCGTCTGCCTTCACACACATATGAACTTGAGTGACATCCCATTCTTAATCCATAGGGTTTAATATGATGTCGGTCCACCCTTTGCAGCTATAACAGCTTCAACTCTTCTGGGAAGGCTTTCCACAAGGTTTAGGAGTGTGTTTATGGGAATTTTTGACCATTCTTCCAGAAGCGCATTTGTGAGGTCAGACACTGATGTTGAACAGGAAGGCCTGGCTCACAGTCTCCGCTCTAATTCATCCCAAAGGTGTTCTGTCAGGTTGAGGTCAGGACTCTGTGCAGGCCAGTCAAGTTCTTCCACACCAGACTCGCTCATCCATGTCTTTATGGACCTTGCTTTGTGCACTGGTGCCCAGTCATGTTGGAACAGGAAGGGGCCATCCCCAAACTGTTCCCACAAAGTTGGGAGCATGAAATGGTCCAAAATGTCTTGGTATGCTGAAGCATTAAGAGTTCCTTTCACTGGAACTAAGGGGCCGAGCCCAACTCCTGAAAAACAACCCCACACCGTAATC
>VUQI01001449.1:16803-28438 GCA_015106735.1 Paratilapia polleni | reverse complement strand
GACAGTGCTGCTTAGCACTGGAGCTCTCGCTCCCAATGCCCTAGAGTTGCTCTCTCCTTTTCTGGGCAGCAGCTGCACCCACACAGAGCCTGTGCGCTGGGAATAAAGTAAGACACTTTGGTGCTTTTAACTTTCTCTGTCATAATTTTACATGTAAATACACCCAAAACCATGGCTCATGCATTATCTTTAACCTATGATAACCTATGATTTTGTCTGGTGATACTAAAGTTCTAAAACTTTACATAAGCCCAGTAATGGTATTCTGCACCTTTTCATTTTTTGGTAAATGTGGACATAATTACCACCTAAGCTTTTCCACCTGAAATCCATGTCACTCACAGCAGTAATAATTCTGTTCACTTGATTGCTGCAAAGTTTATTGCAAGATTTTGTGAATTTCATATCCTCTTTAGTGACTTTTTGAATAAAAACCTAGCGGAAAAAAAAAAAAAAAATCTACAGGAGCTCTTGCTCTGGTTCGGAGTGAGGCACACCTCGCCGTGTACTGTTCAGCGAGCAGCAGCGCTCAGCGTTAGTGCACTGTGTCAGAGACATTGTGTTGCATTCCTCTCCCAGTCACAGCAACACAGCCATTAATGCCTAGCTTATGCATATGATGATTTTGTCAGACAATGTTGCGGTTATAAAATCCAGTGGAGCTTTTATTATTTGATTACCATCAGTTCTTCAGATGTTCTTCAGATGTTATTCATGGCCACCCCTAAAAGCCTCAAATAAAAACTGTGATATCTGTGTATTTAATTTGGTATTTCAGTAAAAACACATGCAAAATTACCAAGTATCAGGTATCAGGACTGAATGTGAAAGACATTCTGAATAAAAAATACAAAATGTTTTCCCTTTGATATCACCCACAGGCTGAACTATAGAATCCATGAAAGTTCACACAGAAACATTGTTGTTTGGATATAAATTTCTATTTCAACATTTTGAGAAATATGCTTATTCACTTTTTGTAAAGAGATCAATAAGGTCAATACAACTCTTATTTATGGATGCTAAATAAATGCTAGCCTAGCTCTGCCTGACGTTAACAAAATCTATCAAGTCAAAAAAATGTTAACCTTTGGGTTCACCTGGGCCTCTCTCCCTGCCTACACTTTTTATGCTGGTTAAGTTAACCAGCTGCAGCATCATATTCAAAGCTTAGAAGTCTCATCTAACTTTCAGCAAGAAAAACAGAGGCAGCTAAAAGTCCATACAGCTGCACTTGCCAAGTCCACTGGTCCACACAGGAAGAAAGAGATATATTTTACTTATTTCTTGATATTGCACCACCAGACAGTGAGAACACTTCAACAACACTGCTTGTCCTTGACAAGTCCACTAACACTTTCATGCCTTTATTTAAAAAGCAGTCCTAGATGTACTTTTCATAGAATTTGCTGTCTGCCAACTTAAGAAAAAAGTATATCCGGCTAAACTTTAGGAAAAAAACATGCAAATGAGGGGTGGCTAAAATGTTTCAAATTCACCGTTGAGTAGAAAATCCACTATAAGAAAAACTACGAAACAGTAACAAGCACAAGAGCAGAAAGAGGTTTTCTCCAAATTATTTTAGATTGTCCTTGTTGCTGTACCATTTTAAACAAAGTGATAAAATAAACAGCTCACCATGTGGTGCTCACACAAAGGATCAAGGTACAAAAACATTTAAGCCAATTTTAGTGTTGATGTTGAAGTAAATGTAGGATGAAGTATCTGATGTTAAAAACATTTTTTTGTGCATGTGTGTGTGTGTGTGTGGCTGCAAACAAACAAAGTCAACCACTCACTGCAGGATAAAATCCACGTTCTCTGGAGAAATCTGTCCGGTCACAGGATGGTGAAATGCTGTGGTCCTCTGGTTGTGGCTGAAGTGACAGAGGGAGGAGAAAGAAAGTGAGAGAGGAGACAAAATTAGCAACTGCTAATACTGGATTTTCACCCTTACTTTATTTACAATTTCCACACACACAAGCCGATGATTCCCTGGAGGAGCAGCAGACTTAAAAGCTCTTGTCCAACCATCTCCACCCTGATGGGCCTTCGTCTCTGACTTTCCCAGCCCTTTGTAGAATGTGAGGGGTGAATGCAGGGCTCATACCCACCCACTCACCCCACCCAACCATCCTGCACAGTCTGTGTGGACCGAAGTGTTGGGCTCAGCACAAATGCTGAACAGTGCAGGCCTCCATCAGTTACAGACTCAGCCCGTCAGTCATTCTAACCCTCAATTGGAGTGTGAAGGCATTCAACTAGGTAAACAACATAGGGTGGCACTAAGGTCAGAGTGTGTGTGTGTGTGTGTGTGTTGGCACTTTTTCAGAATGTTTTCTGCATACAGGAAAGACTAAAAGAAGACCTTTCTGTATTTTATTTTTTTTCGATCTGCAATCATTAATTCAGTACTTAGTTTGTAAACTGATAGAAAAACAGGTACTATTTCTATACTATTCTACTATAAACATTTTGTAACGCCTCATAAATTTAGACAATAAATAGAAGATTAATTAATAATTAATCGTTAGGTGCAGCCCTAGTTGTTGTATTTAAAAAAAAAAACTGCAGTGTTCGCAAAACCTTAATCCTAGCCAATTTATTAATAAAATACTGATCAGCCAAGTTGTTGAGTTCATTGGTTGCCAAACATCAGCTGTTGTATTGTTACTATTACATCAAAATTAACTGGATGTATTTGGGTTTTGGGCCAAATCTTAAGACACTGATTTGGGCTCTTACATATGTAATAGCAAAATTTTTCTTAATTTCTGAAAATTAGTACAAGATTAGATTAGAACAAGAATTTTACATATTTTATGCACCCAGCCTGAATTTGGTAATAGTGCCAAAGACGCTAAAAGATTTGCTCCTGATGGCAGAGAAGCTAGTCCTCTGGCCTGGACTAGCTTCTCTGCCATCAGGAGCAAATCTTTTAGCTTTCTTGCTGATAAGTGGATCACCAGGTTAACTCCTAACTGTTTGGTCATGTCCAGAGGTTCTGTAGTACTGTAGTAAAAAAACTGTCTCAATTTCAAGGTAAAGAAGGAAAAACAACTATCATTAACAATTAATATGTCCAATTTTCATCTGTATAGAACAACATTAAACAAAACAAAAAACAAAAAGAAAAAAACAAAGGAGCCAGCAGGGGAAACTACAACAGTCTCCTCCAACTACAATCAGTGTGTCACAGTTTTCCATTCACAGCAGCTCCAATAACTCTGCACAGAATCCTGCTTGATGTAGCAGAAGATCAAATCCTACAGGAACACAAGGTTTCCCAGGGGAACAGGTGACACGGCAGCAGCAGGCTCCAGAACAGGGACTCACAATGCCATTATTAGCTCACAGACCAAGACTTACAAGACTAACACAAAGAAAGTGGTCACATCTGAATGCACTAGCTTGTCTTCAGCTCAACACATCTGTTGACTGTTGTTTCAGTTTCCCTTTATGTCATGTGAATTACTTCCACCACTGTATCTACTATTACTACGAAAAGAAACACTTCAAGTTTTCTTGCAGCCAGCTGTGTTTCAAACTACTTAAAAAAAAAAATAATAAATCGGCCATGATGTTTTTTTTCTGCAGAATCTTAAATTGAAAAGACAGGGAAATAGCAATGGTTTATTCAAACTCTGCCTAATAGCATCAGTCTAAATTCTCCAAGAAAAAGGTGACAGCTGTTGTTGCAGCCATTTCTCACCATTTGCTGGTACTGTTTGAAAGAAAGTAGAGGAGAAACACACTGTATTTGTTTTTTCATGCGTTACATCTTTAGAAAAACTTAGCTTAATAAAATGAATTCAATATACTACCCAGTCATAACTAGTCATTAGGTTTTGGTTCTGCTATAGTGTCATGGAATTTGGCCTTTTCTAACACTGCTGCTTGCATAACTCACTGCATTCTCAACTGCTGCAGGCTGTGTGTTCAAACAAGAACATCACCTCAATGCAATTCAATCTGCACCTACAGTGGCCTACAGGGGACCGTGCAAATATTTACACAAGTAGCTGGCCATAAAAAATATCTACAGAGTGAAATACATAGTAGGATGTTAAGGAGGATAAGAACTTTGGCTCCTAATCCACAGATTGTGTTAGTCATGGTGCCACAGGAGTGTGTCCAAGAGGACAAAAACACCCAGCGCTCCAGATAGAAGCACCTTAGGGGGGGGATATGCTCATTGTTTTGCCATAACAAGGACCCCTGCAACCCAGTAGGAGGAGCTCTGAATTAATAATTGTCTGATCAGAAAGGAATTATAATCGATCAGTTGTGGTGAGAAAAGAGAAACGGATTGTTCTGTCGGGCCTATGAGCTATGAGTTATGACTGAGAATTTGTTGCAGAGGTGCAACAAATTCGACAGCACATACTAAATGACTCTGCAGTGTGTCATCCGGGTTTCACTGATGGACGCAGGTGATGATGTTATGCAGACTGCATTATGATTACAGATCTGCAGGAAGTTGAGATTTAAAAAAAACAAAACAAAAAAACTGTTAAAATGCTGTTACAAAAATGCTAACCCATTTTTCACCATAATGTTTTCAGAATAAATTGAAGAATAATAAAACAGAACTGTCAACATGATTTGGCCACGGTGGTAAATTTTGAAAAGGTATGAAAATGTATGAGGTCTCTGGCAAATCATGTAAATGGATTACATTAAAAAAAATATCCAGTAAAAATCAGTACTATAGTGGCTGCAAGATGGTGTTACATGAATGGAGACAAACGGGATAAATATACCGTTAGCATAATTAACTCATTAATGTTTTAAAGCATTATGTAAAAGCAGTGTATTTCAGCACTTTGCATTTGGCAATGCATCAATACATCATGCTTTATAGAATGATGTTATTCTGCAGTGATGACAGCCGTAGGACCATATCTCATTAACACAAAAGCGTAAAACCTAATAGATGCATGCAAAATTCAAAGTAATCTTATGAAATTAAATGGAAGGTGTTAAACCTATTAACGCTCTCTTTTTAGCAGATCATTAAAAGGTCGAGAGGCATTTATGAATGCTGAGGTCACAGTCACCTCAAATCCTTTCAGTGGGCAGTAGTAAATTTGATTATACATATTGATTGCACGCATCCAAACAAAGGCTTGTTTACTTCGGAGCTGATTTGTGAAAGCACTTCTCCAGGGGAATTGATAAAGCCATGTCAGACTGTTCACAGAATATGAACAAGAACAGCGTGTAAGTGTCCTGGAGGCTGTTTATCAGTGGCTGTGCTTTCATTCTGCAGTGAGGTTGAAAATAGTACAAGATATAATAGGTGTGATAGTGTCACTTCAGAAAAACGTAGGCAATGATGACCTGAGCTGTAAAGGCAAAATGCTGAATCCAGTGCTAACAGCTTCATATAGAACCCTTTTAATAATACCTTTTCACACTGAAAATGAAAGACATTTTCACAATGTATCTAACATCTCTGGGTCCTTTTGCTGATAAATTTATTTTGTGCATTTCTTTTCCTCTTTCACTGATCGCAGTGTGTGTCCAGGGCAGCTTCAGTAGAACTGAATAACAAAAATATCACAAAATTGGCATAAAACATGAATGGTAAATGCCATATATTGTGTCACTTACTTAAAGTCAAAAAGCAAGTATTCACCACTTTAAAGAACATCTTGCAGGTTAAATTTTTCTCTAAATTCATATATAATATTTTCATATTTCAGAAGTACGTTTGAAACGTTAACACAAGTTGTGCAACTGTTTTGCAAGACATAAAGACCGAAATTCGAAAGTGTGCCTTTTAAGCAGCATTCTAAAAAAATGCTCCCCCCCAACGCCACGTTACATCACACTACAGAGTCATTTTTCATGCAGTGATTCTGAGTGGTAGTAATTTAGTGACACCCCAGTCACATGGGACTAGAGAGTAGTCAGTGACCCACTGGCAACCACGGGTCGCTAGGGAAAAATGTGCATTCCCCAACCGGTTGGCAATTGGAGGCTGGCAGTTGCTAAGTAAATTTGGCCGCAAAGAGGGTGCTGCACCAAAAACCTCTTTGCGATTGCTTTGGTCGCTAGTAGATTGCCACAGTCGCCCACAGTTTGCATAGACTTGTCTGCCAACACTCACCAACTACTGCAATGCAAACCAGAAATGGTGCAGCACCCTCTTTGCCACCAATTTCACTTAGCAACGGCCAGCAACTTCCAGCAACCATTCCCCAACTGGGTGGGGAATACACAGTTTCCCCAAGCAACTTGTGGTTAATAGAAAACAAGAATATTGTACACATAAATATACATTGAATTACGCCTTTCAACAAATTGATGCATTCTCATAAACTTAGAATTACTCCATTAAAAATACATAGGCATGGGCACTGGTTTGTGGGAGCCACCATGTTGCCCTGCCATCTTGAATACAGTGGCCGAGTTGGACATCGCAGTTCCGGCTAATCGTGTTTTATGTATGTGGCTAGAGACCGGACACATACGTAGTAAAAGGCGGAGGAGAAGAGAACTTTTAGGTGTTCGCGTGCCATACCTGCACGTAATTCGTACCTGCACCTTTAGACTCAAGATATGAAGGATCATGCCAATATTTTATCATCTGAGAAGGGGTCCCCTCCACCAAAGAAGTGAAAATGCGAAGGAAAGAGACAACGCATCTGGATAAAATGTCATCCTCTTTTTCCTCACCTCAAGCCTCATTTCCTGATCTGAAGTCAGGGCTCTAACACAAAAACATGCATAAAAATGCTTATTTATTCCTGATATTGTCACAATTATTTATTGTTAGCAGATTAGACTTGTGACCTTCACATCTCAAGACAGCTGACAACGAGCCGGCTAAACAACAAAAACAGATTGTTATAATCCAACATTATGACAGCTAACGTTAGGCTTGAGTGTCCTAAAAATCCCACTTCCCCTCTGATAAACAGTTTGATTATATTCTCACAT
Source organism: Paratilapia polleni (assembly GCA_015106735.1). Classification (NCBI taxonomy): domain Eukaryota; kingdom Metazoa; phylum Chordata; class Actinopteri; order Cichliformes; family Cichlidae; genus Paratilapia; species Paratilapia polleni. Next base: position 21,490 of record VUQI01001449.1, on the reverse strand, counting down.
TGTATGAGAGTTTATTCGCCAAGTGTCCAGCTATGTTAGATCCACTTCAAAGAAAGTTTCACTAACAGCGGCAAAAACAGCAGGGCTTACCGACAGAGAAGTTCAGGGTATCCTCAACAACTCATCTCAGTAATCAGTCATCAGTGAGCTTCACTGACTCATTCACCCGTATCGGACTCTTTTCACAAAGTTTTACAGCCTCCTTCAGAGTAAATAGATGTGGATGCTTCTCACCAGGCATTTTGACAGCTGAAGCAAACAGCAGACTGACAGCCTACACTCACTACAGATGAAAACATGTTTGTCCTACAGTGGCCGCTGTAGCTAGGATTATGCACTTGAATTGGGAGGGGTAAGAAAACAGAATTCAGTTGACTGCAATCTACTGACATCTAGTGATGAAGATTTTACACACTGTACCTTTAAAGTTATGCATAGTTCGTTTTATGTAAAAGACACTATCCATCCCATCCAATACGGACGTATGTTGCAAATGAAGCTAGATAGCCAGCACTGGAATTAGCTGATAACTGCTAGCCCTACCCTTTTGCCCAAATATGGTCACAAACAGTTTCAAAAATCATGATGGCAATGGACAAAATACCAAATTCAGGGCTTCAAAGTCCACAAACCAATTGGTGACATTCTTTTTACACAGTCTATGTGCATAAAATGCATAAAGCATAGCTCCTTTGTAAATACTTACTAATTAACAGTTAGCAGGAAGCATATTGTATGATTTGTTTGGAAAGTGCTAATATTGTACACTACCATATTTCACACAGTGGAAGCTCATGTATAAAGTCATTACACTTGAACAAAAACTTGTGAGGACATTTGAAATGCAGTGAGCAGATGAGAATAGGGGTGCTGGAGAGGTTTCTATCAAATCAAAGCCACTGCTCAGACATTCAATTTGTTACATCTCACATTATTTTGCTTTACTATGACTGAGAGGTACCGTGAGCGCACCTGAAACTCAGCATCAGCTAAAAGCATACAGTGAACCTTTAATAATATTCAACTGATCCAAACATTTCTGTTGCCCCATAAACTTTCATCTCCAATGACAACTGAGGGTGCAGTATCCCACCTTCTCCTGCTGCACTAACTCTCCAGTCATGAGAGTCTTATGTAACAACCATATCTTTAAAAGAGCTACCTCTGAAAAAAGCCCAACACGCACTGATTAAAATAGCTCTCTTAATGCTGGCACTATGCATGTAGCTTTCCATGTAAGGTGTGCCGTTCATCTGCAAGATGTCAAACTTCATGCATTTAACTATGTTACCATTAATGATTTCCTCACACTACCTGCAACAGGACGTGTACTCTGTAAGTATAAACATTTTATTAAAAACGTCAAGCTCTTTCTCTCACCATTAGACTTAGACAAATGTGATTTTACCAAGCTTAAAAATGCTGTACATAGAAGGTACAGTTCATCTGGGGCACTGTTTTAGCACTGATCCCTGGAGAGAACATATGTCTCAATTAAAACCATCAACTTCATTGCCATGCCCTTATGTACCTTCTGAGATGTACATGCAGAGTCAGAACATATTTCTGTTTTTGACAAAATACAGCTAGACTTTAATATATTTTAAAAATTACAGCCTGACAGAATCCAGCCACAGTTCAGACTAAGTGTCCAATCACTGCTGAAATATCTCCCTTTCACGAAAGTAATCACTCTCAGACATTAATTTGGGGTTTTGTGACATGAGGCTGATACATCTAAGACAACATTTAAAAAAAAAAAGAAAAAAAAGAAGGGGCCCATGCCATGTAATTTTTGACCAAACACAGAAACCCAAACACGCTGTTCAGAGAAAATGGCTCATTAATTTGTCATCAGAGAAAAAGCACAAATCCAAAGACCGCTTTGCCTTTTGTGTTCCTTTAGTTCTTTAATTTTCAGGGGTTTTTTGTCTTTTATTGACTTTCATTTATCAGAACAGCTCCCCTGCAGCTAAAGCAGACTTTGTTTCTCAGTAAAAGCCAAGCTAGGCTTTAGGGAATTAAAAAGAACCTTTTTCTTACAATACAATCTTGACCTCTGAGCTGCTGTCAGCTGATACACTCAGTGCCTCTGCGTTTGACTTTTCTGCCCCCGTCGTTGTCCACATGGCATTTATGAAGGATGGGTAGTAAACCTCCAGGGTTATGTAAACACTGGGCTGTCCGTTACAGGACTTGTACGACACAGCTAACTTCTCATGCAAACACACAATTACACATACCACACACGATCTCCCTCCCTAACAGACTGCACATGTTGCACCTGCTATGTCATATGACTTGGGTGTCACAGGAACCCCACCCACTTTTCCCCTGCTCTTTCTAGTGGCTGGCACAGATAAGAAGTAGTACTCAAATGATCAAGCAATTAATCACCAACACATATGATGAATGACTGATTATTTTAGTAATTTATCAAGAATAAAAAATAGTCAAAGAAGCATCATAATACAGTCACATTATTATTGCTGAAGCAAGAAGGATTCTTCAGAAACATAACAGAAACACACAGCTATTTTGACCTTTTATAGATTTAAAAAATGTCAGGTTATTGGAAAAATGATCAACAAATTAATCAGGAATGATCTTTTCTCACAGCTCCCTGAATCAAATTAAAGTCTGTATTGGCTCTTTCCTCTCTGTCCTCATGCCAAACTCAGCTGACTGATAATCAGTGTCCCTTGTGAGTCAAGCTGTGAAACTGTTTCAATACCTTTATAGTCCGACATCAGTTCTTCCCTTAAGGTTTACTCCTCTAGTTTACACTTTCAGTCATGAATGGTTGAAAAATGATCTCCGTTATTGAATACTGATAGCTGATTACTAAATGAGGAATGTAATGTTTTTAGATGGGGACAGAGCAAAGCAGCAAACAAATTCAATATCAGTGTGTAAAACACAACTAGGGTTAAAAAACTGCAAGTATGTCAACCTCTTTTGAACAGCATGCAAGATGAAACCAAGCGAGAAAAGCTTTGGGAGTCTTAAGAGCTGTGCTAAAGTTACTGTGGTGATGATTTACTATAGTTCAAACGCCATGGCACTTTAGCATTTCTTTTCATTGATGACAGACTAATCAATGTGTCAGCATAACCAATAAGTCACACCTCAATTTCACTGTGATTGATGTTTCAAAAAGCAAAGCTGTTGGCTTTGACTGTTGACTTTTATTTTGATAAACTGCAGCGAATTTTCTTTATATCATTTGCCGCTGTACACCCTACCTGTGTTTTAACAGATGTGTAGCAGACTGAGTGTTTTGAAAATGATGTGGTGAGTAGGTGTTCTCTCAGTCAAAGGTCATGTCTATTTAAAGGGATTTTCCAGATGGAATGTGTTTGAAGTGCAGCAAGGGAGAGCTGGGAGGAGTGCTGCCAGTGCAATATGGGGAAACACAGCAAGGTCATTCCCATTCAGTGCACAATGTGCATGTTAAACTATGTAAGTGTGTGTGTGTGTGTGTGTGTGTGTGTGTGTGTGTGTATGAAGAAAGAAAGAAAGTATGCTCACATTTACAGTATTTGTGGGTGAGTTTGTGTTTCAGAAAAAGGCACACCACTGCATACTTTTGTTTGTGTGTTTATATTGTAGTCAAGTGAAATTAACTGGAACATTTTATAGAGATGCACAGATTTTCTTGGCCGATTCCAATTTCCAGTTTTTTGTGAGTGTGACCTGCTGATACCGATTTTTGCCAATTCCGATTTTCTTTCTAAGAACTATAACTGACAGCATATGCAAACAAAAACCAACTTTTCCTCAATGCAAAATATTATTTTCATAATAAAAGAAATTATTAAACTGTACAATTTCCCCCAAACTGCAGTAAGTTACAGGATCTTCTCTCAATGAAACAACTGAAAATAAAGTGCTCTGCTACTAGAAAGAGGTACAAATAATTAACTGAAAATGACTTGCTGTACAACCACCTGTACCTGACACAATTTAACTTACCAAACAAAAGCAGGTGCAACAGATTTACATCACAAAACTAATGTTAGTTACATCATTTTCCAGTACATTTATAACTTCACCAGATAACACAACATCGATCCTTTTCTCTTTTTCACTCATCTCCATAATTTTCCTTGTACCTGCTATGATCCTTTGCTCATACCAAGGCCCATACCGAGGCAGCTGGCTTGTGGCTGGCTCCGAGTTCTGTATAGCTTTAGCTTTAGCCACTTTTCCTTTGTTAGCTTCTTTAAAAAAATCCATATTCAGCTGGATGAAGGGAATTTAAGTGTCTGATTATGTTTGTTGCTAACGTTTTCATGTTTATCCCCCCACTTGGGCAAACTTTGTCTTCCCTCACAGTGAGGAGCTTCCACGCTAACAACATGCTAGCATGTGGCTATTCGTCTGAGCTGCTGTGTATGTGTTGCACATGCACGAAACAGACTAACTCGTAACCTCACCAGCCTGGCGGGTCACCGGCACGAAAATCGGCCGATTCCAGTAACTGGCCAGTTGATCAGTGTACCTCTAAAAATTTACACCCGGGTAAGAAAACATCATCACATTAAAATCTTTAGAATAAAACATTCATTTAAAACCCATTCAGAGTCGGGGTTCAGTTTATTTTCTTTAATAAGAACATGCACTGTAAAAAAAACAAAAAAAAAAAAAAAAAAAATCCTTTTTAAAAAAAAAAAAAACCAAATTT